>JAABKJ010075445.1:194908086-195217961 GCA_011634705.1 Andricus grossulariae | reverse complement strand
CATCCAAATTTAAGCATTTCCATTTCTACATCTCTTTAAAATTGAAAATCTTCAATTCCAAATCTTGAAAATTAAAAAAAATTTTATCGTAAGTTTTGAAAATTGAACTATATTTTCCAATATAACATTCAAAATAACATAATTTTAGGCTATAAATTATCAATAGTAAATAAATAAAACATAATGAATAAATATATAATGAATATATATAAATAAATATAAATATACAAATTTTAAACACATAAATATAATAAATATATAAAATAATAAACTTTCCAAATTAATGGATCTTCAACCGCAAATCTTAAGATGAATTTTCATTTAAAAATTTAATTTTTAGTGCAAAGAATGAATTTAAAACAAAAGCATTTCTAACTAAAATTATAAATCTTGAACCAATAAAATTAACTTTTTAGATAGCAAAAATTCTGAATTTTGTAAGATTACAACAAAATTGTAATTTTTCAAAAAATGATTTTTTATTCTGGAAAATTAATTTTAAGATGAAATTGAAAACTATCTTACAAAATATTTTGATAATTGATTCCAGAAGATTTGATGTATTTTGTAGAGTTTTAAAAATTTTTTAGGAAAAATCTGTCATTTCAAACTATATTTAGAAATTTTGAATAATTTCTAAAATAATTTCAAGAAATTTAAAACAAAATGTAAATGTTGGAAGACTTCGAAAAAATGAGCTTTTCAGGAGTTTTGAAAGCTTTCAAGGCAATGAAAAAGTTTTCTTTTAAAGATTTCAAAAGATTTCCAAAATTGTCGAAAAAGAATCTAGAAGATTTTAAAGCAATTTTTTTTAATTTTCAGATAAGAAATATAGGGAAAATTCTAATCATTTCAAAAGATATTGAGAAGTTTTGAAAAAATTTTGAAAAATTATTTTGAAAAAAGAATGTAGAGGATTTCAAAGCAAAAATTTTGAATTTTGCACGATTACAAAATTTTCTTAATTACTCAAAAAATGATTTTTTACTTTGAAAAATTAATTTCATAATAAAATTGACAATTATTTCAAAATATTTCAAAAATTGATTCCGGAAGATTTTTTGTATTTTGCAGAATTTTGAAAAAATGTTAGGAAAAATCTAAAACATTTAAAACTATGTTTAGATGTTTTTAACAATTTCCAAAATAATTTAAAGAAATTTAAATCAAAATGTGAATTTTCGAACACTTCGAAAAAAGGAGCTTTTCAGGAGTTTTGAAAGCTTTCAGGATAAAAAATGATTTTATAAAATTTCGAAAAATAATGTAGAAAATTTTCAAGCAAAATTTTTCAATTTTGCAAGATTACAAAATTTCAGAAAAAATTCATGTTAGTTATGGAAATTTTGAGAATTTTGCAATGATTTCGTAAAATTTACAACCAAATCGAGTGTTGAAGATTTCAAAGAAAAAAATTTCAGAAGATTCATAGGAAATTTAAAAATGTTTTTTTTTTTTAATTTTCAAAACATAATTTTGGAAAGCTTTTGGAATGTTCTATTAAAATAATTGTTTTAATAGAACATTCCAAAAGCTTTCCAAAATCAAGTTTTAGGATCTGAAAGATTGTTAGGTTGAAAATTAATTTATTCTAGTTAAAGATTAATTATTTTAGTTGAAAATTCATCACTTTGTTTGAGAGTGTAACTTTTTTTTTGGAACATTAGTTTTGTTTTTGGTTGTCAATTATTTTGTTTGTAAGTAAAAATTTAACTACTATGTTTGGTTTAAAAATGATCTTTTTCAATTGAAAATTCGCCTTTTTTGATAAAAATTAATCTTCTTGGTTGACAATTCATCATTTTGGTTAAAAATAACCTTATTCTAGTTAAAGATTTATCATTTTAGTTAAAAATTCATCACTTTGTTTCAAAATGTAACTATTTATTAGAAAATTATTATTTTATTCGTTTAAAATTATGTAATTTTTTTAAATTAAATATTGAAATTGAATATTCCATAATTTTAGTTGAAAATTCATCTCTTTGGTTGAACTTAATATTTTTTCAATTAAAAATTTAACTGTTAAATTACTGGTTGACAACTTATCTTTTTTAGTTAAAAATTCATGTATTTTGTTGAAAAATCGTCTTTTTTGGTAGAGAATCAATCCTCTTGTTTGAAAATTCATATTTTTGGTTGAAATTTAATGTGTTCCAGTTAAATATTCATCAGTTTAGTTGAAAATTCATACGTTTGATTGAAAAAAAAATTTTCTAACTAAAAATTTTAATTTAAATAGTCCTTTTTAGTTGAAAATTCAACTATTTCGTTTAAAAGTCATGTATTCCAGTTACATATTCATCACTTTAGTTGAAAATTCAAGTGTTCCATTTAAATATTCAACATTTTAGTTGAAAAATCATCTTTTTGGTTGAAAATAAAACTACTTTGTTAAATATTAGACTCTTTTACTACAAATTTATCTTTGTAGTTTAAAATTTATCTGTTCCAGTTGAAGATTCATAATTTTAGTCGAAAATTCATCAGTTTGGTAGAAGTTTTTTGTGTGGAAGATTGATCTTCTTGTTTGGAAATTTATCTTTTGGTTTGATTGAAAATCAATTTTTTTAAACAAAAAATGTAAATGATCTTTTTTAGATGAAAATTCAATTATTTCGTTTAAAAGTTATGTATTTGAATGAAAAATCGTATTTTTTGGTAGAAAATTAATCTTCTTGTTTAAAAATTAATATTTTTTGTTGGAAATTCAAGTGTTGCACTTATATATTCAACATTTGAGTTGAAAATTCATCTCTTTGGTTAAAAATAAAACTACTTGGTTGAAAGTTAAACTCTTTTGTTAAAAATCCATCCTTTTGGATTAAAATTAATCTGTTCCAGTAATGAGATGCGTTTTTCAACTCCGAGTTAGATCAGGCGGTAGCATTTCAAGTTTGTAACTGCACAGTCCTGGCTCTAATCCTGCTACCGGCATTTTTTTCCATTTTCTTAATTAAAATTTTGCCATCGCAATTAATAACGAACGAACAAAAAATGTATAAGCAATTTGTTTCATATGAAAAAAATGACTGAAAATTAATATTTTTGGTTGATTTAAATAAACTCAATAGTCAATTGCAAAAAAAAATTGGTCGAAAATGGCGGCAACAGGAATTGAGCCTGGACTTCCTAGTATAAATAATAGAAAAACATAAGAAAAAAGTTGGCCCCACAACTGCTAAAAAAATGGGTTATTGACTAATATCGCTGAAGTGCATTATTACTACAATACTCCTAACAAATAATTGTAAGCTATAACTACTATCGTTATAAACATTTAAAAAAATAAACAGTAGATTTTTTAACACTATTCATAGGAATATATTGTTCTTCTCATCATACCGGAATAAAAAATATAATGAATAAAAAATATTTTATATATTCTTATTGTGATTGACAAAAATTAAAGAAAAAAAATTAAAAATTAGTTACTTCTGGTCAGGAAAAAACTCTTTTTTCTAATAGTAAATATTCCAGACAACTGTATAGTAGCATCTCTTTAATTAAATGTATCATAAGCTTCTTATTGAAATTGTTGTTTACAAAATATTGACTACATATTCACTGTAACAAAATAATCAAATTCTTAACAAAGTAATTAAACTTGCAAAGAACTAGTTACATTTTTTATCAAGAAGATTGATTTTCTACGGAATGATGAATTTCTAAATTTTCGATTACAAAAAAAAGTTTTAAACCAAAAGTGGTTTTTTTAGTTTTCAATTGAAAATTTTCAAACAAATTTAGAAAAATAATAATTTTTTGTTTGAAAATGACAAAATTGGTTTTGGATCAAAATTTATTATTTTTTTTGGAAACTCCATCTGTTTGGTCGCAGATTGAACTACTTTACTCAAAATTTATTTTTATTATTGTTCAAACATAAATTTTGTAACTTGAAAGTTTATCATTAACTATTCCGTTTCTGTTACAACAAATTAATTTTTAACCAAAAAAAAACTCATTTTTTACAAATTGAATAAGTTTTCAATCAAATAGTTGAATTTTTAAATTAAAAAATATCAACATTTAACCAAAAATTCAACAGGTAAATTTTCATTACAAAAGATAAATTTTCAATGTGAAAGAAGAATATCCTACGTAATAATGAATTAGAAAATTCCCGAATAATAAAAGTGCCCAATTGGAAAATTCCCGAATAATAAAGTTCCCGAACAATAAAATTTCCAAATAATAAAATTTCCCAACAATTAAAATTCCCGAAAAATAAAATTCCTGAATTAGAAAATTCCCGAATAATAAAAGTGCCCAATTGGAAAATTCCCGAATAATAAAGTTCCCGAACAATAAAATTCCCGAGTTGGAAAATTCCCGAATAATAAAATTCCCAAATAATAAAATTTCCCCAAAAAAATCCCCAAAAATGAAATTCCCGAATAATAAAATTCCTGAATCATAAAATTCCCAAATAATAAAACTTCCCAAAAATGAAATTCCCGAAAAATTAAATTCCTGAATTAGAAAATTCACGAATAATAAAATTTCCGAATAATACAATTTACGAATCATAAAATTTACGAACTGGAAAATTCCCGAATAATAAAATTCTCAAATAATAAAATTTCCCGAAAAGAAAATTCCCAAAAAATAAAATTCCTGAATAATAAAATTCCTGAATTAAAAAATTCCCGAATAATAAAAGTGCCAAATAATAAAATTTCCGAAAAATAAAATTCCTGAATTAGAAAATTCCCGAAAAATAAAATTCCTGAATTAGAAAATTACCGAAAAATAAAATTCCTGAATTAAAAAATTCCCGAATAATAAAAGTGCCAAATAATAAAATTTCCCAAAAATAAAATTCCCGAAAAATAAAATTCCTGAATTAGAAAATTCCCGAATAATAAAAGTGCCCAATTGGAAAATTTCCGAATAATAAAATTCCCGAACAATAAAATTCCCGAAACATTAAAATTCCCGAATAATAAAATTCCCAAATAATAAAATTTCCCCAAAAAAATCCCGAAAAATGAAATTCCCGAATAATAAAATTCCGGAATCATAAAATTGCCGAATAATAAAATTCCCAAATAATAAAATTTCCCAAAAATAAAATTCCCGAAAAATTAGATTCCCGAATTGGAAAATTTCCGAATAATAAAATTCCTGAAAAATAAAATTCACGAATAATAAAATTTCCAAATAAAAAAACTTCCCAAAAATTAAATTCCTGAATTAGAAAATTCACGAATAATAAAAGTGCCGAATTGGAAAATTCCCGAATAATAAAATTTACGAATCATAAAATTTACGAACTGGAAAATTCCCGAATAATAAAATTCCCAAATAATAAAATTTCTCAAAAATAAAATTCCCGAATAATAAAATTCCTGAATTATAAAAGTCCCGAATTGGAATTTTCAACAAAATACATGATTATTCAACCAAACAGTTGTATTTTCATATGAGAAGATTAATCTTCTTCCAAAAAAGACGAATTATCAACCAGATATTTGACTTTTCAACTAAAAAAGATAATTTTTTTACCAAAAATGGAACATTTATACTTTGAGCTGAACGAAAAAAAATGTTTAACAATTTGCAACCGAAGAGATGAATTTTCAACTAAAATAATGAATCTTCGATATTACATTTTCAACAGAACAAATTAATTTTCAACTAAAAAATAATTTTTTTTTACCAAGAATGGAATATTTACATTTTCAGCTGAAAAAATTAATTTTGAAACCATTTTTAACCAAAGAGAGGAATTTTGAACTAGATTGATGAATCTTCAATCTTCAATCTTCAATATTGCATTTTCAACAAAATACATGAATATTTAAACAAACAGTTGAATTTTCATACAAGAATATTAATCTTCTACTAAAAAAGACAAATTATAAACCTGATAGCTGAATTTTTAACTAAAAAAGATAACTTTTTACCAAAAATGGAACTTTTATATTTTGAGCTGAACAACAAAAAAATTACAACAATTTGCAACCGAAGAGATGAATTTTCAACTAAAATAATGAATCTTCAGTATTATATTTTCAACAGAACGAATGAATTTTCAACTAAAAAGGATAAGTTTTTTACCAAAAATGGAATATTTACGTTTTCGGCTCAAAGAATTAATTTTAAAACAATTTTCAACCAAAGAGAGGAATTTTCAACTAGATTGATGAATCTTCAATCTCCAATCTTCAATATTGCATTTTCAACAAAATACATGATTATTTAACCAAACAGTTGTATTTTCATACAAGAAGATTAATCTTCTTCCAAAAAAGACGAATTATCAACCAGATAGTTGACTTTTCAACTGAAAAAGATAATTTTTTACCAAAAATGGAACATTTATATTTAGAGCTGAACAAACAAAAAATTTTCAATAATTTGCAACCGAAGAGATGAATTTTCAACTAACATATTGAATCTTCAATCTTCAATACTACATTTTCAACACAACAAATGAATTTTCAACTAAAAAATATTTTTTTTTTACCAAAAATGGAATATTTACATTTTCAGCTCAAAAAATTAATTTCAAAACCATTTTTAACCAAAGAGAGGAATTTTCAACTAGATTGATGAATCTTCAAACTTCAATATTGCATTTTCAACAAAATACATGATTATTCAACCAAACAGTTGTATTTTCATATAAGAAGATTAATCTTCTTTTGTTAAGCTCGACAGGTTGGAAATAAGTTTCTTCTCATACGAATTGTCTTCTTCAAATAAAAATTTGACAATTTCATTTTTAGTTGAAGAAATCTTTTTCTGTTGAAAATTCAGCCATTTGGTTTAAAATTTACTTTTATTGAATCAAAATTAATGTAATTGGTTAAGAATTCAACTATTTGGTTAAAAATCCTTTTCTTTTACGTTTTATTCAACTGGTAGAGAATTCGTCCTTTGGAGGACAATTCCTCATTTATGGTAAAGAAGCTTTTCTCCGTTGAAAATGAACTTTTTTGGTCGGAAATTCAACTTGCTTTGCTGCTTTATTGTATTTTCAATACAACAGATGAACTATTGTATTAAAAATACAATACATATTTCGATTTCAAATCTTAGAAATTTAAACTGTTTCATACGGAGTTCAATATTGTATTTACATTAATTATCTTTGAAAGAATTGATTCCCTTATAATGCCCCTTTTTTCTTGGAAAAATTGCCCTGTTTTCTCTGTATAAAGAGAATTTTGGTCAAGATTACTATAGAATTCGACAAGTTTGCTTGAAAGTTCAACTATTTGGTTGTAAATGCAATTGTTTCGTATTTTTCAAAGTTTTAAACTATTCTGTTAAAAAATCGTCTTTTTGGTGAATTTATCTTTATAATTAACTTCGATTGATTTTTATATTAAATCAAAATCCTTTCTTGTTAGAAATATGAAATATTATATTTTTTGTGAGGAATTAATGTTTTTTCAGTAAAAAATCGAGTATTTGTTTGAATGTTCAACTCCTAATTAAAAAATTATTTGGTTGCTGTTAATAAATAATTCATTCTTCTAGTTAAAAATTCACAAATTTGGTTCAAATTTTACTTCATTCCGTACTGGAAAATCTTTCTGGGTTGAAAGTTACACTGTTTTATTGAAGGATCGTCTTTTTATTTAAAAATATCTTCTGTTTTGGTAAAAATGTTATCTTATTCGGTTCAAAATTTTATTACTCAGTTAAAAATGTATTGAACTTGTTAAAAAAATAACTTTTTTTCAATTTGTCTTTTTCGATAGAAAGTTTGTTCTTTTAGTTTTTAATTTATTTTTTGTTCATTGAAAATCCAACTACTTGGTTAGAATTTCAGGTACACAAAAAAAAACTAAAGTTAAATTTTGTTGCATGTAAAATTTTCCGCGGTTAAAGTTTAATTGCTATTTGGCAAAAGATTATCCTACGATGGAATAAAAGCTGTCGTCTGCTACGCCCTTAGCAGCACGGAGAACTATTGCTTCCCACGACGAACGATTCCAGACCCGCTTGTAATAGAATCTACCTAGCTGCTATCACTAGTCAGAACTTCTACCTGGAGGTTTTACAGCACCAGCGAGTAGATCAAGGAATTACTAAACTGGTCGATCGATGGCAGACGCTCAGTGATAAAGCGGTTTCAACCCATGAGGAGAGTCATTTCTTTCAGCAACATAGAGTCGACGCATCCGGTTTTTGGAAGGGTGTCAAGGATCGATAGCTAATGGTAGTGCCGAAAACCTGCTGCGCGAGGGTGCTTTTAACCCATGAGGAGAGTCATTTCCTCCAGCAACAAAAAGTCGACGAATCCGGTTTTTGGAAGGGTTTCAAGGATCGATAGCTAATGGCAGTGACAAAAACCTGCTGCGAGAGGGTGTTTTTAAGTATCGCGATTCACGAATTTCAGGACAACCTGGAGAAGACGAAACTCTCCGAGCAATCCAGGAACGCTATACGCGGAAAGCGAGTTCTAGTAGTGGTCACTGATCTATTCTCACGCGGGGTCAAAGCGTTCCCTCTTGGCACCTCTTCAGCTTAGAAGATTCTTCAGAATTTTGAGGATGAAGGTTTTGCCCGCTTCGGTTATCCTAGGGCAATTCTGACAGATAACGACTCGCAGTTTATGAGGAAACAGTGGTACGGAGCTTGCGACCAGTCCGGCTCTGAAAACTGGACAACGCCTTCTTATCACCCCCGGGCAAATACTACTGAAAGAAGATATCAAGAAATAAAAAAGAGAATAAGACTAAGATTCGAGGTTCAGCTGCATAAAAACTGGGATCAGGATATTACCGGTATACTTTTTAACCTCAAAAGTCGTCAAAGCGCAGCTACCAGTAAAAACCCCAGTCAGGTGGTTTTGCCACAAATCTACGGATACCCGGAGAGTGGGCTTTCCCTCTTCCTCCCATAGAACTTAGCAACCTGCGCCCAAGGATGTCCAAGATAAAGCTCGCCGGCACCCAGCGCGTTACGTTCAATAAAAGTATCGCCCACTCGAAGTTTGACTACGAAAATTCCAAGTAGGTGACTTATTATTGGCGCACACACATCCGCTTTTCGATTCTGAACGAGGCTTCTGTGCGGGATTCGCCAAAAGAGCCACAGGACCGCATCTTTTCATCGCGCACCTAGGAGATGAAGTCTACCAATTTCAAAAGGACAAGCGCATGGTAAAAACTTATGGGGCGCAGACGCGCCCACTCCATCCTCGCAAGCCTTTGAACAGGGTAAAAATATTCTAAGACTTCCTACAGTCTAGAGAAATCAAGGATTTCAAAGAATTTAAGCTATTTAGAGATTTGAAGGAATTTAGAATAGTTTATGAAATTAGGAAATTTTGAATTCTTTAGGAATTTAGGGAATTTCGAATTCTCAAGGTATTCAAGGAATTTTGAATTACTAAGGAATTCAGGAAATTAAGAATTCACCAGGAATTCAGGGAATTTTTAATCATCAAGGCATTTCAGGGAACTTTAAACTTCTGAAGAATTCAGGAAATTTTGAATTCTCAAGAAATTTGAGGAATTTTTAACTCTCAGGAAATTCAGAATATTCTGGGAATTTAAAAAAATGCAGAATTTTAGAGAGTTCAAGTATCTTAGAGAATTCAAACTATTTAAAGATTTTGAGGAATTCGAAATATTTGATGAATTCAGGGAATTTTGAGTTCTCAAGGAATTCAGGGAATGTTGAATTCTCAAGGAATGCAGAGAATTTTGAATTCTCAAGAAATTCAGGGAATTTTGAATTCTCAAGGAATTCAGGGAATTTCGAATTCTCAAGGAATTCAGGGAATTTTCAATTATCGAGGAATTTCAGGGTATTTTGAATTCTCAAGGAATTCAGGGAGTTTTGAATTCTCAAAGAATTTTAGATTCTCAAGGAATTCAGGGAATTTTTAATTCTCAAGGAATTCAGGGAATTTTGAATTCTCAAGGAATTCAGGGAATTTTGAATTCTCGAGGAATTCAGGGAATTTTGAATTCTTCAGCAAGTTTTAAATTATCAAGGAATTCCAGAGCATTTCAAACTACCAAGGAATTAAAAGAATTTTGAATTCTTAAAGAATTTAGGGAATTTTGAATTCTCAAGGAATTCAGGGAATTTTAAATTCTCAAGAAATTCGGGAAATTTTGAATTTTCAAGGAATTCAGGGAATTTTGAATTCTCAAGGAATTCAGCGAATTGTGAGTTCTCGAGAAATTCAGGGAATTTTGAATTCTCGAGAAATTCAGGAAATTTTGAATTCCTAAGGAATTCAGGAAATTTTGTATTCTCAACATATTCAAGGAATTTTTAATTCTCAAGGAATTCAGCGAATTGTGAGTTCTCAAGGAATTCAGGGAATTTTGAATTCTTAAGGAATTCAGCGAATTGTGAGTTCTCAAGGAATTCAGGGAATTTTGAATTCTCAAGGAATTTATAGAATTCTGAATTCACAAGGGATTCAGGGAATTATGAATTATCAAGGAATTCAAGGAATTTTAAATTCTCTAGGAATTTATATATATATGTCGATATAAGAAGAAGCGAGAAAGATACGAGAGCCACCATTATTAGGTTTTCTTTTCGTTTTATTCCCAGCTCATTCTCTCAACGTCGATATCTTTCTTAACTACCACAAAGAGAAGAAAAGCATCACCCTTTTCCTCGGGACCAGTTTTTTTTTCTTTAGAGTTCTCATCCTGCTCCGATTAATAAATTATTAGTAGCGGTTTTTACCATTTTCCTTTTCTTTAATAATTAGATTAACGGAACTTGGAAAAAAGAAACATTCTTTCACTTTCTTCCTTAAAATAAAAAATAAAACAATAATAATAAATAAAAATCGTAACACAACTGAAACACAACCGAAACACAACCGAAACACAACCGAAACACAACGGAAACATAACCGAAAACCAACCGCAACACAACCAAAAACAAATTGAAACACAACCAAAACACAACGAAAACACAACAAAAATAAAACTGAAACACGACCAAAAAACAACCAAACATAACAAAAACACAACCGAAACACATCCAAAATACAACCGAAACACAAACTAAACACAAACAAAACACAGACGAAACAAAACCGAAACACAACGAAAACATAACCAAACACAACGAAAACACAACCAAAACACAACCGAAACACTACAAAAAAAAAAACACCGAAACACAAAAAAAACACAAACGAAACAAAACCGAACCACAAACAAAACACAACCAAAAAAACAACCAAAACACAACCAAAACACAACCAAAACACAACCGAAACAAACCGAAACACGAACAAAATACAACCAAAACACAAGCAAAATACAACAGAAAAAACAACCTAAACACAACCGAAAAACAACCAACACACATCCGAAACACAACCGAAACACAACCAAAAAAATAACCGAAAGAAAACCGAAACACAACCAAGAAAACAACCAAAAGAAAACCGAAACACAACCAAAATACAACCGAAACACAACCAAAATACAACCAAAACACAACCAAAACACAACCGAAACACAAACGAAACACAACCGAAACACGACCTAAACACAACCAAAACACAACGAAAACAAATCGAAACACGAACAAAATACAACCAAAACACAACCAAAATACAACGGAAAAAACAGCCTAAACACAACCGAAAAACAACCAACACACATCCGAAACACAACCGAAACACAACCAAAAAAATAACCAAAAGAAAACCGAAACACAACCAAGAAAACAACCAAAAGAAAACCGAAACACAACCAAAATACAACCGAAACACAACCTTCGTGATCGAATTCTCGGCTCCTTCCGAATACAACATCACTGCCAAGGAGAACGAAAAGGAGGAAAGGTATCAAGAGCTTAGAAGGGAACTGCAACGAGTGCACCCACAATATTCGGTACAAGTAATTGTCCTTGTGATAGGTGCTCTCGGAGGTGCGAAAGTATCACTGGTTCATAACCTTAAATCTATACTTGCGTGCCAAAAATATGCCAAGGCACTGGCGAGATGGATGCAGAAAGCTGTCATCCTTGGGTCGCTTCGTGTCCTCAAAACACACGAGGGTTTTTCAAGCCTGTCGTTGTGATTTCGTCGTGTCCTGTGATCACCCATCTCATGGTTGTGAGACGTGGCCATGAGTCGGATTTACCGCGGTTCTACTGGGAGCCCGTGTCATTTTTAGATGGCAGTTGCTCCCAGTGGGACCCTTCGGTAGTTGTTAACCTTATTTTCTTAATTATATATATGGGCGATTTTCAAGTAGATTTCAATTTCTATGTCCTCGATGTTTATTCGATGTTCTTATAACATTTTTGACCTACTAATGGGGTGGTCCACTTTATTATTCCATACAAAAACAGTACAAAAAAATTACAGTTAAGCATAGCTTTTTTTTGTAATTCAGCAGTTAGTTTTTGCCCTCCCTACAGTGTTCCTCCCTACAGATTCACATACTTGAAATGTGACTGGACTGATAAAAAAATTTTTTATAATATTGGCCTCGAGCACTTTTTTTAAAAACATGATGCAGCTCAAATTGCATTACTAACATGCTACAGATTATAAATACTGACTAAAAGAATTATGCTTATATGTCTGTCCCTGGGTTTGTTAACAACTCCGAAGCCTCTATAATTTTAACGAATTTGAGGTGACCATTCGTATTATATTCCATTATAATTATGAAAAATAAGTATTTTTTATCAAATCTTAAAAACACATAACGTTTCTAGAGTCTCAAAATTGATCACATCCTCGTAAGTCGTCTAGGAACACGGTAAAAACTATCGGCTAGCCTGATTAACAACTCCGAAGCCTCCCAAAAGAAAGAGGTACAAACGAAAAATAATTGGTTTTTAATCAAATTTCCCCATAAAATTCGAAGGGCTGATGGAGCAAAACACTTTCCCAAAGTTGGAATTATTTTTTTTTCAAATGCTGTGTTTTATATCACTTAAAAATTGCAAATAACAACTCCGAAGCTAACGACTCTGAAGCTTTTTAAGCACTCCGAAGCCTTTGTTCGCACTCGCTGATAAAAGGTTCAAAGTTTAGTATATGCATACTAAATTTAGTATATGCATATACTAAATTTACTGTACGCTGGTATACTAAATTCAATTTCATGTTGTGCATTTTGCTTCCATTACATGTATACTAAATCTAATACAGATTTTTCCTACATATATTTAAATATGTTCTAAAATCCTAGAATACTAACCGAAACTTTTGTGAAATTTCTCCTGTTGTGTAATTCCTATCATAAAAAAGTGAAAATATCTTTAAGAATTCTGCAATCAATACTTTCTTTTGAGTGAATCGTTAACATCACACAAAGGTAAACTTTATATCATTCATTTCATAAAAAAATAAAATTCTATGCGTTTATTCTTAATATACTAATATGAATAATATTTCTATTACAAAATAGAATTTTTAGTCTATTATAATGGTTTTAAAATAAATAATAATGACTTTCGGTTGCATCATTAAGCTAAAGATCATATAAATGATTCCAGATTCCATTATATTGATAAAAATTACTTTTTTATTCTACCACGTCTTGTATAAAACGCATTGTGTGCAAATATGGAAAAACAGTTAATTCTTGATTCACTATTGAGTAAAATAATTTATAAACAAGATAGTTAAACATCTTCATCAATGGCATTCTAAATTCTCTTCATTCATTTCACAATAAACCTTGTATCCGTTTATAAACCCGGTTCTTTGTATGTTTGATATCATTGTAGACAGAACAAATAATTAAGGCGGTCGAAATTTTTTCTCTCTCGAATTTTTATGCATATTGCCCGGGAATTTTTTTGAATTCACAAAAAAAATATATATTTTTTTTAATTATATTCAGAGGTGGCGCAAGCCCCATGAAGTTCAACACGTATTTCCCATAAGAAAAAGAAAACGTTTTTGTCAATTTTATTTACTTAAATTTTATTTACTTTTCAATTAGGATGTGGTAATAATTATTTAAAGTGAAGAATAATAATTTTTCGAACAAATTATTATTTTTTTAACTATCTTCCATAGTCATGCTAGATAGTCGCCGGTTTTTTCTAAAATTTAAGAAAATTTATTATCATTTTTAATAATATTGTTTCTAAATAATATCAAAAAGTGGGGTTTTTTCAAATGTTCAACTTCACTTTGCTATTTTAGTTATGAAGAAATAATAAATGAACATTAGGGAAAATCATATTTCAAAATTTTCTCTATATTTTGTGAATAATTTTTTCTAAAATAAAACATATGCTTGAAATAGTCTCCAGATTATTCAGATGGATCATATTGAATGTAAATTCCTTCACATTATCATTACGTGATTCTACAACGTACCTGCACTTAGTTAAGAAGCGAGACTTATTAGCATTCAGAGTATCCAGTTGCAAATGACCTGATTTACAGAAAGCTGGTAATTGTACGACAAAGCCTTCATTTTCGAGAAGAGGCACTGCATCACGGAACCGGCGATCTACAATGAAAATGTCACCAGCTTCAAACATTTTTTGCACTAGATAATTTCTTCTACGGATGATTTTGATGATTGTTGCATCGTTAACTGTAGCTTCGAAAGAGCCAATAATATCTACGATATATCCATCGGGAGCTACCATCATAAAAGGTTTGAGAAGAGGTCTACGCTTATGACCAGAATAATTTTTTCTCTTCATCTCTGAAACCGCTCAATTAACAGCAAAACTAAGAACATATTTGTAATCAGCATACCAAACAACATGGGGTCATATGCTTCTCTAGGATGGACACATTGGGCCCAATATTGGCACCCTCCTTTTTAACCAAAAAATGATGAATTATCAACCAAAAATAATTAAATTACAAGCAAAGATTCTTAGAGTTTCTCATTGGGCTCTCTTAACTCTATTCGAGTTCAAGATTATGTTATATGTGTACATAAATCTCAACATTCTTATAACCTTTATAATGATTGATAACATTGACAAAAATAGACCTAATGTTAACTTCTGTACATTTTGGAGACGAATTTCATAAAGAATTTTAATTAACAAATAATTTTATTATTTTATTATTGATTCTTTACACTCAAATTCAAGTGATGCAATTATTTGTAACACAGAATATAACAGCCAAATTAGTCATTTCAGTAGAAATTACTGATCTTTCAATCAAAATATGCTTGATTTATTGAATTAACCAGATTGTGACTATCTTAAATTTGAGTGGACATGAACCTACCAAAAAATGAGTGTTTGACCATAACATCATATTTTGGGGGTATATGAGAAATTTCGCATGACACTTTTTTTCAGTTCATGTGAAATTTCTCATATACCGCCAAAATATGATGTTATGGTCAAACTCTCGTTTTTTGGTCTTGCCTCCGAAATTTACAGAAGTTAACACTAAGTCTATCTTTGTCAACGTTATCAATCATTATAAAGGTTAAAAGAATGCTGAGATTTATGTACACATATAACATAATCTTGAACGCGAATAGTTATATATATATATAATTAGAAACTAAAGGTTAACAACCACCGCAGGATCCCACTGGTAGCAACTGTCATCTACAAAAATGACATCGGCTTCCATATATATATATATATATACTTTTTTATTATATTATTATTTTATAATATATCCTTTGACTAATTTTTACACTTAAATTAATATTTTAAAACAATAAGCATGATAACTTAAACCAGATTTAAAATATTGTAACAATTTTGGATTATTTTAGTGTTTTTCGTCGGAAACTGGTATTTTTAATAAAAAAATTATATTTCAAAGAAGATTCACAGATTTTACCAATTTTAGGTTATGTTAGCGTTTTACAACAAAAATTGCTATTTTAAAACAAAAATTATTATAGTGCAATCAAAATTTACATTTTTTGAACAGTTTCACGTTATACATTTTTTCACAGGAAATCGGGTTTTTAAACAAAAATCATTAGATTTCAAAGATTCTTGATTTTTGAACAATTGTAGGTTATGTTAGCGTTTTACACTAAAAATTAGTATTTTGAAACAAAAAACATTCTAATTTTAAAAATATTTAGAATTTGTTAACAATTTTCAATCATGTTAGTGTTCTTAGTCGGCAACTGGCATTTTTAATAAAAAAATTATATTTCAAAGAAGAAAAACGAAGTTTCGACAAAAAATGGAATAGGTAAATTTTCAGTTAAAAAAAATTAATTTTCAATAAAAAAAAATTTTCAACCAGAGATTAATTTTTTACCAAATATGTTAATTTTTAAGGGAATTTTGAACCAAAAAGGTTCATTTTCTACAAAAAAAGACAAATTTTCAACTAAAAAATATAAACTCTCAACAAAAAATAAAATAGTTTAATTTTCAGTTAGAGAAATAAAATTTTAAGATAATAAATTAAATTTTCAACGAGAAAGTTGAATTTTAAAACAAAAAAATTCTAATTTAAAAAATATTTAGAATTTTTTAACAATTTTCAATCATGTTAGTATTTTTAGTCGGCAACTGGCATTTTTAATAAAAAAATTGTATTTCAAAGAAGAAAAACGAAATTTCGACAAAAAATGGAATAGGTAAATTTTCAGTTTAAAAAAATTAATTTTCAATATAAAAAATTTGTTAACCAAGGAGATTAATTTTCTATCAAATATGTTAATTTTTAAGGGAATTTTGAACCAAAAAGGTTCATTTTCTACAAAAAAAGACAAATTTTCAACTACAAAATATAAGTTTTCAACAAAAAATAAAATAGTTTAATTTTCAGTTAGAGAAATAAGATTTTAAGAAAATAAATTAAATTTTCAACGAGAAAGTTGAATTTTAAAACAAAAAAATTCTAATTTAAAAAATATTTAGAATTTTTTTTGTTAACTTGCATTACTTATTATGTCACTAAGTAAAAAGTGGACAAAAAGTTAAGAATTTCAGAAAAAACCGCAACCTTCTAACATTATTCAAAGAAAATATTATTTTAAAAAATAATGAATAATAATAAATTGTTAAAACAATTACGTTTGTTAACTTCATTTTTATATTACCTTACTATAGTTTGAAAGTGGACCAAAATATTGGAAAATTTGAAGAAAAACTGCAACTTTCTAGCTTTATTCTAAGAGAATATTATTATAAATAATAAATTGTTTGAATAATTATTTCTCTTAAATTTAATTGATTATTGCCTCACTCTAACTGCAATGTTGAAAAATTCAGATGAAACTGCGACTTTCTAACTCTACTCTTAAGATAAAATTGGCTAATAACAATAATAAATTGTTTAAATAATTTATGCGAACATAAAATTATCATTATAAAGTAATATTCCATGTATTAGAAAGAACGTTCACGAAAATAAACCTCAGTAAAGTAATAGTGCAAAAAACTCCCAATATCCAATTTTTAACGTATGGGGTTCATTTGGAACGCTATAAAACAGACTTATGGAGGTGAAATTTAAAACGTAATTTCTTATTCGTATTCTATTGCTAATTTTGTAGAAAGTTTTTCAGGGTCAACTCGATACACCTTATATTGACGATTCGGAATAAAATTTACAAAAACGTCTTGCTTTATTATCGGAAATACGTGTTAAACTATATGGGACTTGTATTGTTTTTTATACGCATTTATGTTTCTGTGGATTTGAACAAATTTGCGGGCGATAAGCATTCAGTAGACTACAAGTGAATTCAAGTGACTACAGATATTTGAGGTGATTTCAGATATTTCAGGAGACTTCAGGAGATTTCATTACAAGTGTACACCTGACTTCACGAGTTTTCAACCCCTGGAGTTCAACTAAAATGATTAATAATAAACTGGAATAATTAAATTTTTAGTTAAGAAAGGTAATTTTCAATTAAAAAAAAACGAACATACAACTCTCGAAATTTTTTGTTTGTAAAAGTATTTCTATGGATTTACCTTAATTATTTTTCGTTAGGAAAAATGTATGAAATTCCTGTCAAAGATCAGGTTTTAATATTCAATCTGCATGTACACTTCATTTTTAAAGTTAAAAATTAATCTTGGTTAAACATTCATCTTTTTTGGTGAGAAATGCAACTGCTTTCTTGGTTGACCATTCAACTATTTTGTAAAAAATTCGTGTTTTAGCTTGAAAATTCAATAATTTGTAAAACATTTTTTTTAACTCATCAGGAAAACCCAAAGATTTTTTTGAAATACTTTTTATATTCTGAACTGTAGCAAGCATTTACCATTGAACAATTTTTCTTTAAAATCGAAAATATGAAAAACATTTATTTGTAAAGTTTTTAATGAATTCTGGTTTATTTTATCATTTTGTGTTTACATGTATTAATTGTAATAATCTTGACCAATTTTAGCGGTTCCAATTTCACTAAACTCTTTAATACTAATTTTTCGACGCCGTGAATAATGACAAATGCCTAATTTTTTCTAAAAATTTTCAAAGTATTTAAAATTGATTTATTCTCCAATCTCTGAAAATATTTATGGGAAACTTCATGCCGAATTCACAAAACATAAACATTAGGGTGGTCCAAATGTTTTTTCTCGAATTTTCCTGTATATCATCCTCAGATTTTTTCAAATCAACTTAAAAAATAATACTCTTTTTGTTTAAAAAAATAATATGTAGAGTTTCGAAAGCCCCCAAGAGGTATAACACGAAGTTTCCACACACAAAAAAAATGTTTTGGTAAATTTTATTCTGAATCGTCTATATTAGATGAATCCAGTTAAAACTCAAAGTTTATCTTCACAGAACAACTTTAGAATAGAAATGAATAATTAGCTTTGAATTATCACTATTACAAGTCTGTTTTATAGGGTCCCGAAAAAAGTCCATAAGTGAAAAAATGCGTTTTACGAATTCTTAGCGGCAATAATGACTTTTTTGTTGTTTTTATAATAAAAATTATTTCTGATACAGAACATTATACTTTCTACTAATAATTACGTGATTAAGAAAATTTCCTAATCAAATTATTAGTGGTTTTAACAATTTAATCTTAAAATAGATTTAAAAGGTCGTGTTTTTTTTTGCATTTTTATAATGATATTCTTTCAGAATGATTCTAGAAAGTTTCGGTTTTTTTCTGAAATAATTATTCTGGATACTTACGGATTTTCGAAAAATTTCTAACTCTTGTTCAACTTTTTAGTTTAGAAGAAATACGAAATATTATTAATTTAAACAAAAAGTCTGTCAGTAACTACTGTAAGATAAATTGGCATTTAAATTGTAATATAATCCCTCTACAGAATTGAAAGAATAATTAAAATATGTTTCATTTTACAAAAACATATACACAAAAAAGAAAGAGACTATTTAAAAAAATGATTCTCTCTTTTCTTTATTTATTATTTGTTCTTAACTAAAACGCCAGAGCAATGTTTAAAGTTTCAGAAAAAATGCAGGTTTGAACAAAACTCTTTCTGTGTGCAGTCACAGGTATGCCATTCCACCCTTCCACGATACGTTAAAAAGGGGTAGTGATTGGACCAAAATTATTTTTGGGACTAGTCAAAGGTGTGCGCTTTCGCCCTCGACGGGAGGTTGGCAAGAGGTAGGGATTTGAACTGGACTATTTTGATCAACATTATTTCTGTGGCCAGACACTGGAATGCCTTTTCTTCCTCCTCGAGACGTTGGAAAGGGGTGGGGGCTTGAACAAAATTACTGACTACATTGTATTCGCGCTTGAATTAACATCGTATCACTATTATAAATACCATAAGAGTTTATAGAAAGGGGCCAACATATCTGCAGAATTAAACTTCACAACCTCGATCACGACTCACATTTTCAGAATAATATGATCTTGCTGGCTGTAATTAATATGATCTCAGAGCCAAAGCTCACAATTCGTCTAACGATAGTTATGGGAAACCTTTCTACGATTCTCTGATCCTTGATCTGAAAGTTCGCTGACTCCCTATTTAGTCGTTGTCTTTCGACTAATGAAGCTAGTCGATTAAGCTCTGAGATTTTAGCAAGCATAAACTGAGCGATTTTCTGGCCATCCATGATATCTGCCTCAATGACCTAATGGAACGCGTGCAAGGATAGCTACCGCAATCCGATAGTCGTCCATCAAATTTGGAACAGACTTGTTTCGCCACACCTCGTTGAAATATCGAAAGCATTGTTTGAATGGCCCACTGATGTATTCAACAACAACTAAGTAATTTGTGACAAGAAGGCGCAAGCATTATTGTTGCATCAGATGTGTTAGCTGAGAAGGGACTGAATACATCTAAAACGTTTGCATCAAGTGCGACATCAACAACAGATTTTATCAGAGGGCGATGTTTTTGCATGCTGGAGGATCATTGGTGAAATCTATAATTAGAACTCTTCTGAATGTGAACACAAGTCCCATTCCAATTGACAATTAACTTATAATTGTGTCCATTCAGAAATAGTTCACAATCCACTCTTGTATTATGACTTTCCAATTATTCTCATACAGCTTATGAAAAACCTTGATAAAGAGGGAAAAATCTTTTCGCAGAGTGTTTCTCGCTTTTCTCTCAAATTACTGCGTTGATAAACAAGGTATATTAAAGAGTGAGGACAACCTCTCATCAGTTTCACCGGTATGAAGTTTTGCTAAATGAAGTCCTAGTGCTGTACTCGGACTGTATCATGTGTGTGATGTGACTCTATCATGTCCTTCATATGAGAAAGGCTTAGCAGGATGTCGGAAAAACCTGCTCATCGATAGATGTGTCTGTAAAGGCGCAGCATGCTATCAGCCTTGCCTATTGATGGCCTGAATTGATTACCGGGAAGCTTTTGATTCTAGTTCCGATGGACTTAATAACTGTCTGTTGAAAAGCTTAAAGGTTCATACACACATCGTGCGGTGCATAGAAAGACTAATGCTGCTTGCGAAAACTAGATTTACTGTCTCATCTGGAAAATATTGTGTGACCACTAACAGTGTCACCTTTCAGAGAGATGTGTTTCAGGGTGACACCACAAGCCTTCTCCTCTTTTGCCTCACATTATTGCCACTATCTCTCGCACTTCGTTATAACGGAGGGTACCTCTGAGGCCAACCTGGAAATAGAAAGCATAAGGTCACTCATGTGTTTTACATGGATGATCTTAAGATCTATGCTACAAATCAAGAGGAACTACATCTAGCTCTAGACATTGTCAGAGGGTACAATCAAGAGATTGAAATGGAGTTCGCGTAAAAAAATGCGCCAAGGTTTATTTGAAGAAAGGAACACTTCATGGCAACCCGGAAGACCTCAAGCTTATCAACAGAAGCGTTATACGACACCTTGGCTCTAGAGAGACCTATACATACCTGAACGTGCCACAAAGCCGCATTCAGGACGCGACATTTATAAAGGATACTCTCCAGTGCAGATACAAACGTCCCATTCGACGGAATTGGTCTTCCGAACTTCACATGTCACGCTGTCGAGGTGGTAGTGAAATACTGAATCTTCAATGCCTTTACAACAGGATTATTCTCAGTACAGCAGGAAGTGTCGCAAGGGGACAAGACGCTCTTCTTATGCATCAAATCTTATCCATCTCGAGTACTCACTCCTGAAGGCCCGGATTAAGTAAGCACAGGAGAAAAACTTCCGCGAACAGCTTTTCGGCAAGAAGATGCACGGTACCTTTCACAGAAATCTGAACAATCAGTCAATGTCGTATGGTCAACGTTTGATTTCCTTAAATTGCCCGGATTTGAGTCGGGCACAGAGAGTTTCATTTTGGATGTCAAGATAGTGTGATTCACACTCTAGCATACCGTCGCTCTATTTGGAGCCAAGATGTTTTCAGTGATAGCTTCAGAGTGCATCATGGACACCCTGAACACCTAGGACACATGCTATCTAGTTGTTTAACTGACGCTCAAACGGCTTACATTGGAAGAATGTATGCGGCACTGAAAATGCTTTATTACCACCTTTGTCACTATAATTTTCTAAAATCTAAGATAGACCGATCTTCTTGAATCTCATTCTTTCTGACTAAATGTATCGACAGCTTATCCACCTCTATCATTTTCTATCAGTTTCTATCCTTTTCCATCCGTTTCTATCTCTTGGGCAATCCAAAATCTTGACTATCTTTTTCAATCCCTATCTGCTTATCTAATTCGATCCTTTTCTATCTTTTCTAAAATCTGAGATAGACCTATCTTCTTGAATCCCAGTCTTTCTGTCTAAATGTATCGACAGCTTTTCCACCTCTATCCTTTTCTATCAGTTTCTACCCTTTTCTATCCGTTTCTATCCTTTTACATCCGTTTCTATCTCTTGGGTAATCCAAAATCTTGTGTATCTTTTTCAATCCCTATCTTCTTATCTAATTAAATCCTTTTCTATCTTTTCTAAAATCTGAGATGGACCTATCTTCTTGAATCCCAGTCTTTCTGTCTAAATGTATCGACAGCTTATCCACCTCTATCCTTTTTTATCAGTGTCTATCCTTTTCAATCCGTTTCTATCTTTTTCTATCTCTTAGTCAATCCAAAATCTTGTCTATTTTTTCAATCCCTATATTCCTATCTAATTGAATCTTTGTCTATATTTTTAAAATATAAGTCAACCCTATCCTTCCGAATCCCAGTCTTTCTATTGACATGAATCCTAAGCTTATCCACGTCTATCATTTTCTTTCCGTTAGGCAATGTAAAATTTCTTTCATCTTTTTAATGCCTATTTTCCTATCTAATTGAATCCTTTTCTATCTTTTCTGAAATATGAGATCGCCCTATCCCTTTGAATACTAGTCATTCTATCTAAAAGAGTCCTGCGCTCATTCACCTCTATCCTTTCCTGTCCGTTTCTATCCTTTTCTATCTCCTAGGCAATCCAAAATCTTGTCTATCTTTTATAATCCCTATATCCCTATATAATTGAATCCTTTTCTATCTTTTCTAAAATCTAAGATAGACCTATCATCTTGAATCCCATTCTTTGTGTCTAAATGTATCGACAGCTTATCCACCTCTATCCTTTTCTATCCTTTTCGATCCTTTTCGATCAGCTTCTATCCTCTTCCATCCGTTTCTATCCGTTTCTATCTCTTGGGTTATCCAGAATCTTGTCTATTATTTTCACTCCTATATTCCTATGTAACTGAATCTTTTTCTATCTTTTTTAGAATATAAGTCAACCCTATCCTTCCCAATCCCAGTCTTTCTATTGACATGAATCCTACGCTTGTCCACGTCTATCCTTTTCTATCCTTCTGTGTAGGAAATATTTTGTGCAGGAAAAATATAACGGTATTAAATTCTGCGTAGGAAATATTATGTGTAGAAAATATTATGTGTAGGAAAAAAATAACAGCATTAAACAATAATTTTGTGTAGAAAATATTTGGTGTAGGAAAAGTATGATCACTATACGTCGTGTACAATATATTTTGTGTAGAAAAAGTTTGTGTAGGAACAGCGTTTTACATTTTCAGAATATCTTCATAATAAAATATAACGGTATTCAATTCTGTGTAGAAAATATTATGTGTAAAAAATATTTTGTGTAGGAAAAATAACAGTATTAAACAATAATTAATTATGTGTGGGAAATATTCTGTGTAGAAAAGATTTCGTCTGAGAAAAAAATGACAGTATTAACCAATATTAAATTATGTGTAGGAAATATTCTGTGTAGACAAAATTTTGCGTAGGAAAAATGTAACGGTATTCAATTCTGTGTAGAAAAAATTATGCATAGAAACTATTTTGTGTATGGAAAAATAACAGTATTAAACAATATTAAATTATGTATAGGGAATATTCTGTGTAGACAGAATTTGGTGTAAGAAAAATATAACAGTATTAAATTCTGTGTAGGCAATATTTTGCGTAGAAAAAATATAACGGTATTTAATTTCATGCAGGAAACATTATTTGTAGAAGATATTTTGTATAGGAAAAAATAACAGTATTAAACAATAATTCATTCTATGTAGGAAATATTCTGTGAAGAAAATATTTTGTGTAGGAAAAAAATAACAGTATTACCCAATATTAAATTATGTGTAAACAAAATTTTGTGTAGGAAAAATATTAAAGTATTAAATTCTGTCTAGGAAATATTTTGTGTAGGAAAAATACAACCGTATTAAATTCTGTGTAGGAAATTTTATGTGTAGAAAATATTGTGTATAGGAAAAAAAGACAGTCTTCAACAATAATTAATTATGTGTAGGAAATATTCTGTGTAGAAAATATTTTATGTAGGAAAAAAATAACAGTATTAAACAATAATGAATTATGTGTATGAAATATTCTGCGTAGAAAATATTTAGAGTAGGAAAAAATAACAGTATTAAACAATATTAAATTATGTGTAGGAAATATTTTGTGTCGGAAAGATATAACAGTATTAAATTCTGTGTAGGAAATATTTTGTGCAGAAAATATTTGGTGTAGAAAAAGTATGATCAGTATACGTTGTGTACAGTATATTTTGTGTAGAATAAGCTTATGTGGAAACAGCGTTTTCCCTTTATGGTTGAAAACCTGATTGGCTTTTCATTACTTGACGATTTTTTATGTCTTAAATTTGAAATTTTAAAAATTAAATCCACAAATCGTCTATTTCTAACATTTTTGGTTGTGTTAGTTTTTTTTCAGTGAAAATGAGCATTTTTAAACAAAAATCGTCATCAACATTCCCAATTTTCAACAATTTTAGGTTATGTTAGCGTTCTACACAAGAAATGGATATTTTTAATACAAAAAATATTAGATTAAATGTGATGTATAATCGAAGATTAAATTTTGTTCAATAATTTATGTTTTTCAGTTTTGTTAACGTTTTTTTTTTTAGATTTTAAAGGTTCACAATTTTTTTAAAGTTTTAGGTTATGTTATCGTTTTGCACAAAAAATTGGTATTTTGAAACAAAAATCAGTAGAATTAAAATTTAAAAAAAAATTACAAGGCTGAATAATTTCTGATTGTGTTATGGTTTCTCGTCGAAAATTGAAATTTCCATCCAAAAATCATTAGATTTCAAACTAGATTCATAATTTTTGACAATTTTAGGTTATGTTAGTGTTTTACATTCGAAAATTAATATTTCCAAACAAAAATAATTATAATTGAAACAAGATTAAAAATTGTTTAAACAGTTTTGGATTATGTTAGTGATTTTCATATGAAATTGAGATATTTAATAAAAAAATATTAGATTTCAAATGACATTCAGAATTTTTCAACAATTGTAGGTTATGTTGGTGCTTTATGTGGTAATCGTTTTTCCAGTGAAAAATCATTAAATTTGAAAAGATTAAAAATGTGGAATTTTAGGGTTTTCTAAAAAAAATACAATTTTTTTCTTTAAGCACTTATAACATTTTTCTTACAATATTTTTCTTAATATTAAAAAAAAAAAATTATATAAAGAAGACATTCTGTGAATTGTATGCAGGCCAAACAATTTTAGTGGCCACGAGAATTTTTTAATTTTTCTCGCGGAAAATCAGTTTTTTGAAGAAAAAAAAAATTCTCTTGGCCAGAAAAATAGTTTGGTCCGCATAAAACTTACACAATTTCTTCATCATTTAAGTACCAATTTAGCAAAAAAAAAATTGAGCAAATAAAGGAGTGGTTTTTGATAAAATCGACTTTTAATATTTTTAGAAAAAAAAACCGCCGCCATTTTGTTAATTTTCAACAGTTTATTAATTTTCAGGCGGATTTCGAAAGAGGACAATCAACCCCACAGATTCAGGACAGACAAATTTGATATTTTAATTAGGCCACAAGTTATAATTAAAAATTCTTCTTTTTTTTTGGTAAAAAATTCTTTTTTTTTTTTTACTGAAAAAAGTCGGATTCTCAACCAAAAATGTAAATTTTCAACAGAGAAAATTAATTTTCTACCAAAAAGTTGAATTTTCAAGCAAAAGAAACACATTTTGAACAACATAATTGAATTTTTAACCAAATAGTTGAATTATGAAGCCCAAAAGAAGAATTTTTAAGAAGACAAGTTTTATTTTCAACCCCAAAGGTTTAATTATCAACAAACATTTTCATTTTTAATCAATAGAAAATTTTTTTACAAAATAGTTGAATGCTCAACAAAAACGGATGATTTTTCGATTTTCAATTTCTACGAAAAGATGAATTTTAAATCCAAAAAGACTAAATTTAAACAAAAGAGTTGAATTTTCAACCAGTGAAAGATTGTTCAGTCTTAGAAGAATAAAAAATTCAACCACATTGTGGAATTTTCTACCAAAAAAGATTTTTTTACCAAGAGATTAATTTTCAACCAAAAAAGACGATTTTTCAACTTTAAAAAAAGAATTCGCGACAAAAAAATTAATTTTCAACAAAAAAATGTCCTACAAAAAAGACAAACAAGTTTTCATCCTGAGTGATACATTTTTTAATAAAATAATGTTGAATTTTCAACTAAATTTGTACATTTTTAACTGGAATACTTGAATTCTCAACCAAAAAGATGAATTTCCAAACAATAAAATTAATGTTTAGACAAAAAGATTAATTTTATACCAAAAAGACGATTTTTCAACAAAATACATGTATTTTTAAGGAAATATTTGATTTTTCAAGAAACAATATCAGTTTTCAACATAAAAATTCAATTTTTCAGATTCAATTTTCGGTTAAAAAAATTTATTTTCAACCAAGCTCATAAATTTTCAACTAAACTAATGAATCATTGACTGGAATAGATGAATCTTCAACTGGAGTAGATAAATTTTAAGTCAAATGGATGAATTTTTAACAAAAATTGTATATTTTTAACTGGGATACTTGAATTTTCAACCATAAAGATGAATTTCCCAACAGGAAAATTAATTTTTATACAAAAAGATAATTTTCTATCCAAAAAGACGATTTTTCGACAAAATACATGAATTTTTAACGAAATATTTTATTTTTTAACAAAAAATATCAGTTTTCAACATAAAAATGAAATTTTTCAGTTTCAATTTTCGGCTAAGAAAATTAATTTTCAACCAAGCTTATAAATTTTCAACTAAAACTATGAATCATTGACTGGAATAGTTTGCGAGCCGAAAATCATGTCCGAGTTAAGAAGTGATTCGTCGTACGGTGGAGAGTCATTGTTGTAACGTCAGTCCTATCAAAACTTCTGTTACAGGGCAGGGGGGAGCGGGGCAAGGAAAGGAAACCGAGAGTCGCAATTGGTTGATGTTTTTACAATATTTCGAACTAAAACCCTGAGTAAATAAATCTTCTGATTAATTTTTTTCGAATTTCAATAGTTGTACAATTTCCAGTTCAAAGTGCCTTAATAGTCAAACCATTTTAAATCCAACCATAACAAATTGTAGAGTTTTGAATTCAAATTTAAGAGTGCTATTGGCATAGGCCATATAGCCTTTAAAATTTGTAATTCACAGATTTCAATGTAAAAATAACAAAATTTAAAACTTCAATATTAAATCGACAAAACTGAAACAATGAATAATAAATTATAACACTTGACTGGTTAATCGTACAGGAAATTCCGTGATACTAGTAACTAGACAGTGTGACCTGCAAATTTCTAGAATTTGTTTCGTGCGTGCTTAAATTTGTTTTAAAAATTGTACTATTTAATTAAATAAATTTTTGCTTTAATTTTTTATATGAAATTTATATTTCTGGATTTATACTTATTCAAATCAAACTTCTATGTCTCATTTTCACCAATCTCAGGAAAATATATGTTATTCAAAATATTATTATGTTAAATTGAATTTTTAGTACCTAGTTTAGACCTAATGTTACGAAAAACTCCATAATACTAGCCAGTGCCAAAATATAAACTGAAATCTGCGTCAAACAGCGATAATTGCTGTTTAAGTAGAAGCAGTCGATTTATTACTCTATGGCGGTTTAACATTTCTGATGATACGGGTTATTTACAGCTATAGCAGTTGAATTTCCGTGAACCGATGCATGGCCTGAAAAAAATTTCTAATTTTCAACTTATGAAGACAAATAACATATCGCAATGGTTCTAATTTTTATCTTTTAACTGACTTTAAGGCGCTTCCTCAGGCTTGAATTTTAGCCCATGTATTACATAACAGGAGTTTCCTCCTACACGGATGAATGCTTCGACGTAATATTTTCACCACATAATCTCAATGGCATAATACAGAAAAAGAAAGCCTTTCGTTTTTTGAAAAATGGTCTTGTTTTTGTTATTTTTTAATTATTCGAAAATTTGCTTCATTCATGCGCCTGAAAAGGAGCAATCCGCCACCGGGAAAGAACCCACGATGAACCGAAAACAGGCGCTCCGAATTTGAAGAGCACATCCAAGTTAAAATACGCATCCATGGTGGCAATGCCAGCGAGATTGTACCAATATTGAATGATGATCCTCTGAATAATCTGTTTCGCGAGCGATTCGGTCATGGACACAATTCTACTGCCTATTTACATGAATAAATAGACTTAAGTAACATTTTTCTAATGAACATTGTGCAGAATGATCATCTGAATCCGACGCTATGATATGATATCGCGAATTGATAGTCGTTCTTTAGATATTATTCATTAAATATTTTTGTACAAATCATCCCGTACATTCTTGAATTGTCGGCAAAATATGAGACAGGCGCATATCTTTCCATCACCAAAAATTTTTTTTCATGTACTCAGGGCTACTTGAATATTTATGTGAATTATGACAAAATTAACGACATTTTTTTAAAAAGTTGTATCTTGGGAAATAATAAAGACATGATAAGGTTTTCTTTGCGGCAGCTTGTAATGCAATTTCCATTATGTTAAGAAAAAAAATAAAAAAATCTGAATAATGAATTTTCTCAAAAAGGCCAGCTTTGATTTTTTCTAGGTTCATAGTATTATGAGCGAGATATTCTGCGACATGCTAAACTATTCTTTCATATTGAAAAAAATCTGCCCATCAAAACGTGGACATTTGACCAGAACAGGGAGTGTAAAATTTTACACAAATCTAATACCACTCTGGATGAGAATGTAAAAATAATTAATTTTTATAATTAGAAATAAATGTTTGAAAATATTATTACTAGAAGTACCGAGCGGGGTCAATTGAATTCTTTCGATCTATAAAAAGGAGTATTTGACAATTTGTTCGAAAATATTGGATGCGCACTTTAAAAAATATATGCCTCAATTGAAAGTACTATAACATATAATTTTTAATGGTTGATTTAAAATTTATGTAAGTTTGAACGTGAATCATCAAATTGATAGAATAGTGTAGAATAGAAAAATTGTAATTGAATTTTTCTAAAATTATCTTAAATTAAACGAAATTTGTAATTTGATTTTTAAACATTTTTCAAAATATCCAAAAGATGAACTTTGATAAAAATGAAAATTCCCGAAATTTCAAATGAACACAAAAGAACTACCATAAATGTGCATAAACGACATTGAAATATTCCGAAATTATTACATTCCTGGAATTACATAATTTTGAAAATCCCCAATTTTTGGATTGCCGAAATTGATAAATTGCAGAGGAAAATTATATGTAAATCTTGCTATTCTGATTTATTTTCACTATTCTCATCCCTTTTTTCAAGACTATGGTACGAATATTCTGATGTTTCATTAAGGTATATATACGGTATCATAAAAGATTTCTAATCGGCTCTAGGCGGCCAGTTTGTTCTTCTGTCTTAGTGATATTTGTATTTGATGATTCACACTATAGAATAAAATTTGAATACCTCAATGGCGTATTATTTGAGAATATATGTCTAGTATAGTTCAAAGACAAAAAAAATTGGTAGGCTCATCGAGATATATAATTATCCCATAAGGGCCTAGTGGAATAGGGCTATTATGGGAATGTGCATTTGTTTGCTAATAAAATTGTTAAATAATTGTTTCATGGTACTAGACCACATAAGTATCTTTGACTAGGTACCATATCCATATTTAAAACAATGAATATTGTTTTGAAATATTTTGTTTCGAAAAATTGTGCGCAAACAAAGGAATTCAGCTATGTCACTTTTCACGAAGTTATAGTTCTAGGGTGGTTGTCGTTATTGATAGTATCTTTTAAACGAAAAGAGATTACTCTTTCTGAAAACAATTGAAAAGATGCAAAAATATTATCTAGTGCAAAAATTTGATCTTTGAAATAGTTTGTGATTCTTATCACTTTATTCTTATGGATGAATTGCTAAGATTCATTTAATATATAGAACTTCAAAATATTTCGGAGCGTTTTACAATATTTCAACATATGTTTTGTCGGATTTCAAAAATTGCCCGGAATTTCAAAGATATCGGAAGATTTTCATGAATTTAACTAATTTGAGTGGAATTCAAGGATTTCATGAAACTTCAAAGATCACAATTGGCACCTCGAAAATAATTGATAGTTACATTTTCGAGGTCAGAGAAAATAGTTATCAAATTATAAAAAAAAACTATCTTTTCGTAATTTTTTGAGCTGTAAAAGCGGTAGGATGTTACACAATTCTTACACCAATTCTGCTAAAGTGTAACCTGAGCGATTTTACTTTTAATGCTTCTATCTTCGTTCTTGTCCTCTTCAGTACGAATAGCCAGATTTTTTCGGTACGTGAGGACACTTCCTTAAAAATAATTCTTTCTGGAAAACATAGTTCGATTAGAAATGAATTATCTCTTACGCATCAGCAAATGAGATGATCTAATTATGCGTGCTTTCGACCCACTCTGATGTACCTGCTAATAATTTTTATCTTTTCTCTAGGATTCCAATTTGAGAGTTTGAAATATATAATTCAATAAAAGTCTGATTTTTGAGTATTCAAGTCTGAAATTGTTCAGTTTTAAAAGGTTAAAAATTTGAAAATATTTTGTATATATTGGAGTGTATAAGACCCTCACTGGTCACGTGAAGTTGAGCGTCAGCGTCCTTGGTTTGTCAACTTTTGGTGTGGGGTAATTAGAGACCAACTTATCGGGCCGTATTTTATTCATTGTAGTTTGAACGATGCCAAATATTGTCACTTTCTGGAAAATGAACTTCCAATATTGTTTAATGACCTGAGATTGAAAGTGCGACAGAACATGTGGTTTCATCATGATGGTTGTCCAGCGCATTGTTTGGCTATCGCGCGTGAAGTACTGAACCGCGAATTAAACGGTCACTGCATCCATAGAGGAGGTCCGGTAAAATGGCCTGCTAAATCGAGAGACCTTACGTGGCCAGATTTATTTTTGTGTGGTGATTTAAAGAATTTAGTTCATCAAGAAGTGCCAACAACCTTGGAGAACATAAAACAGCGAGTCAGGACTGCTTGTAACCAAACGTAGGTTATGAAAAATTGGATATACGGATCTCCGTGGGTTTCCGATAAAAATATTTTTTAAATTGGAAGCCTTTAAAGATATTTAAAGCTTTGCCTCTCATTTAAGAAAGGTCCTAATTGTCATTCAATTTTTAATAACAGTGGCTCATTTTATTCTCGAAATGATTGCTCACTGTTTCTAACCTTTTTATGGAAATTAGTTCATTTAGAAAGTAGTAAAGTTATTCTTTGCATACTACAAAATGTGCTGAATAATATTAAATGAAAATATAAGGAATAGAAATGCTAAAAATATATTAGGAAATGAAACGAGCTCATGTTAATTAAAATTGATTAGAAATTAAACAAATACTTTCGCTGAGCCGAGACACGAGGCTCAAATAAAGCAAGGTAACACAGTTTAAGTGTATAAATAATTTGACTTAATCATTTTAAAGCCAAATCTCTTGTCAATACGTTACCTTGGTGGATGTGACGCCGCCTATTTACCACTATCACGATTACCTTCTTTATGCTCCAATAAAGATAAAAATGTCGTCTTCTCTTAGTAAACGAATCGTCGCCTCGTACAAAAAAAAAGCTACCAGGAATCCTTATCTGGAGTAATCATGTATTTTGGAACTTTGGCGGCTTGTCGCCACAATTCTCAATACATTTCAATAAAACTAGTCAGCGGACTGAACAATAGGGTAGTCCGAAAAATTGGATATACTTCCGAAAATGGTATATGTCCGATTTTCTTAGGGCTCCGTGTACTTATGTATTTTGACGCGCTGATTACGAATATGATAGTGAAAATTGGCGACTAGTCGATTTTCATTGATTTTAATTGGAATGATATTAAAATTCTTTATCATGAGAAAAATCAGAAAAAGAGAGAATTCATGGAGATGTTATCCATAAAGAGAGAGGGAAACAAGGCTATTAATTTAAAAAGGGACCTCTCAAGATATAAAAAGTATGGGATAAAGTAATCAACTGGTTATAGTAATTTTCTTTGACTAGATAACAGAAAGATTTCTTCTTTATAAAGCAATCAATTGCTCAATAAATATATTTGATGACATCAAATTTAATCAATTTTTTAAATTAATACTGTTATAAATATTTTTTGAATTATTTTTTCCCTTTTTCTCCCTATTTTTTCATTGTGTTATTCTTGTCTCTAATGAGCCGAAAAGTGAGATTTTTTGGAACTTTATTTTTTAATTTTGAACCAATTTGTGGCTTATTCTGCAAAAATTATTCATTTTAAAATGGATTCATTTTCAGTCTTAATTTACAAACAAACAGGAAAATATAATTTAAAAGATTCCTGTTATAGAGGATGACCGCAATATTATATTATACATTTCCGAAAATTGATGGAATTTGTGGTCATTTATGGGAATTTTACCAGTAAATATGGTAAATAACCGAAAATTCATTTGTTTAAATTTCCGAAAATTCATGCAAATTTTCGGTCATTTATGGGAAATTTTCAAAGTAAATATCGTAACTTACCATAAATTGCCAAAAATTTATTTTTAAAAATTTACATAAATTTCCGAAAATTTATGCAAATTTTCGGTAATTCACGGTAATTTTACCGGTAAATATGGTAAATTATCATCAATTAGCCAATATTCATTTTCAAAAATGTCCATAAATTTTCGGAAATTTTTGCAAATTTGTCGTCATCAATGTTAATTTTACCGGCAAATGTGGTAAATTATTATAAATTACTCAATATTCATTTTTAACAATTACCATAAATTACCCAAAATTCATTTGATAAAATTTCCATAAACTTCCGGAAATTCATGGACATTTTCTATCATTTATGGTGATTTTACAAGTAGATATGGTAACTTGCCATAAATTACCCAAAATTCATTTTAGAAAATTTACATAAATTTCCGAAAATTTTCGGTAATGTATGGTAATTTTATCGGTAAATATGGTAAATTATCATCAATTAGCCAATACTTATTTTTTAAAATGTCCATAAATTTCCGTAAATTTATGTTTTTTTTTTTTTTTTTTAACATTAAACTTCTTCGTTGAAAATTTTTTTTATTTGCTTAAAAACTTATTTTTTTAAATGAAACCTACCTAGTTCGAGTATATATCACCGGCGCTAGTGTCGCCATACTAGCAGATACACACTGTACGTAGTCACCTCTATTATATATAAATCCAATCACAGGTAAGATGCACACCTTCTCACCTCCGTAATTTGGTAACACTGCATTTACTTTCAACGTATCGGTAGGTGCCTTTCGCCGGCCGACATTTGAAAACTGTCAAATGGTAAGATTCAATCGTGAATGTAAAAATTTGAAAATGGTTCAATTTTTATCAGAATGAGTAGCTATATGTTTTTGGTACCGCTTCCAAAATTCAAAATGGCTGGTACCCAAATTTGAAAATCTTAGAATTTTTATGAAAATGAGTATTTGTAAGTTTTTGGGGTCGCTGAATCTGAATTTGGTATCAGACTTTAAAAATTCAAAATGAAGGATCTAATATCGCAGATAAAAAAATTTAAGGGTTGAAATTTCACGAAAATTAGTATTTATACGTTTTTAGGGTTGCTGAATACAAATTTCGCACTAAGATTCTAAAATTTCAAAATTCTAGAGATTTTTTGGTGCAGCTGAATCCAAGTGTGAAAGTCAATTTTTTTCAACTGTTTGGTTGAAAATTAATCTGTTTTACTTATAATTTCATGTTCTTTTCACCATTTTTGAGAATTAATTTTCTTGACTAAAAATGTAACTGCTTGGTTAAAAATTCTTCCGTTTTGGTTGAAGATTCAACTGTTTTTTTTCTCGAAACTTGTCGTTTTTTAGTTGAATTCAATTGTTTTAAAATTGAAATCTTTTTTGGTTAAAATACTATCTATTACATATTTTATTAAGAATTTATTTTGGTTATAGATTTATTCTTGTTTGTTAGAAAATAATAATTTTCTTTCAGGATGCAACTATTTTGTCAAAAATTCGTCATTTTTCAATGGATGAAACTGGTTGATAATTAACTTTTTCGTTTCAAGTTAATATTTTTGGTTCAAAATTAAACTAACTATTTCAAACTATTTTTTTAGAAAATCTTTGGTTTTTGTGAAAAAATAATTTTTTTGTCTGAAAAGTTACATTCCACTTTTGTATGAAAATGTATCGCTTATAAGTTATAAATTCAACTATTCGATCGTAAATTAACTTTTTTCTTGAAAATTCTTATTTTTTCAAAATTAAACTTCGCTATTTATAAAAAAATAAACTAATTATTTCAAACTATTTTTTTAGAAATTCTTTGGTTTTTGTGAAAAAATAATTTTTTTATCTGAAAAGTTACATTCCACTTTTGTTTGAAAAAGGTCACTCATGTATTTTACATGGATGATCTTAAGATCTATGCTAAAAATCAAGAGAAACTACATCTAGCTCTAGAGCTTGTCAAACAGTACCCTCAAGAGATCGGAATGGTGTTTGGGTTAGAGAAATGAGCCAAGGTTCATTTGAAGAAAGGAAAACTTAATGGCATCCCGGAAGACCCTGAGCTTGTCGACAGAGGCTCAAAATGACACCTTGGCGCTGGAGAAACCTATACACACCTGGACGTGCCACAGGGCCGCATTCAGGAGATGATATCTATAAAGGATACTCTCCGATGCAGATACAAACGTCTCATCCGACGGATTTGGTCTTCGAACTGTCGGTGAGTAACAAAGTATCTGCGGCGAAGATGCTTGCCGTCCCGTTAGTACTCTATTCATTCGTAGTCGTTCCATGGACAAAGGACGAGCTCAAATCCATCGATATCGGGTCCCGAAATATTATGCGCATGAGCAAAAGCATGCACCTTAAATCTTCTGTTTCGCGACTTTCCATCTCATGCCATCAAGCTGCTCGCGGAATACTGAATTTTGAATGTCTTCACAATAGGATTATTCTGGGTACAGCACATATAGTCGCAAATGGGCAAGACAGTTTTCCTAAAATCGTCAGGAAACACGAAGAAGTGGGTACAGGGACGTTTCTGTACAAAGCAGCGGAGGAGGCTGCTGAAACACTCGGACTTGACTTCAATATCAGAGATGATCAAAATGAATCAAATCTTATCCATTTCAAGTACTGACTCCTGGAAGTCCGTATCAAGAAAGCACAGGAGAAAAAATCCGCGAACAGCTCCTTGACAATAAGATATACGGCATCTTCCACAGAAATGTGTAGGATCTGTCGATGTCGTATGAGCTAAAGTTTGCTTTCCTTGAATCACCCGGATTGAAGTCGGACACGGTGGGTTCCATTTTGGCATGTCAAGACGGTGTCATTTCCACTCTAGCATACCGTCACCACATTTTGAGCCAAGATATTCCCAATGATAGCTGCAGAGCGTGTCATGCACATTCCGAGCATCTAGGACACATACTATCTGGTTGTCCAACTCATGCGGGAACGACCTAGATACAAAGGCACAATGCGGCACTAGGAGTGCTTTATTACCATCTCTGTCACTCTCATGGAATTAGCCCAAATATCGCTCCGCTAAACTCTCCTAGGGAAATAGAGTCAATTGTCGAAAATGAGAAGTGCCGCATATACTGGAACTTCATATTCTCGGCAATTGTTTCTGTTGCGCACCATCTCACGGTTGTGAGACGTGGCCATGAATGGGATTTACCGCTGTCCTACTGGGAGCCGATGTCATTTTTTAGATAAAAGTTGCTCCCAGTGGGACCCTGCGGTGGTTGTTAACCTTTAGTTTTTAATTATATATATATATATAGTAATGTCAAATATTTGGAAAAACTCCGACCTCTGACACCTGCTGGTGGCTAATAACGACCTTTCGCAACTGTCCCGATGTTTTGCCTGTAGTGAGGGAAAACTTGTAATTTTGTTCACCTACCTCGGCTTAGGTAATTTGATATGACATTGAATAATAGTTTCGCAAAATCCTGTTAGCACTACTACAGAAAACGACTCAACACTGTTCATGCACAATTGCAACTGACCTGAGAATGTACGAATTTGAACCAAGACAGTACCATAAAGAATGGAAAGTTTTGTCCTGCATCATTTACTTTTGAAATCACATCTGGATTTGCTAAGAAATACAACTTTGAAGGCACTGATCCAATGATATAAATACACTAATTGTACAAATTTAACACGCATGTATTCTTCTTTCTGCGAGTGCGCTATTCATGTAAAAAAAAAGTGAGGAAATCCAGTATGAATCGTTGGAAGGGAATCATCTTATTATTTGCAGACAGGTATTCAGGTATAAAAAATATCTTATCTGAGCTATTTCCATTATTCTAAGTTTTCAAAAATTAGGTGTGCACGTTGGAGCTGAATTGAAAGTAACTTTTAGGGAACGGAAAGTTACTTCCTCCAGTAACGTAACAGTAACAAATTACTTTCTTGTTAAATAAAACAGCTGCAACATGGTACTGGAGAAGGTGACTTACGCAACCCTGATATCTCAATTTTAGGCACATAAACATTTATTTTTTAAACTTAGTGTTTAGTCGATTTCATATTAATAAAACTGTTGTTCCTGGAATTAGTTACAAGCGTTTCTGCTAAATGATAAGCGGATGTAAACAAATATGTAATAAAGAATTGTGATATAAAAATAACGGTGCAATTTTCCTCGTTCACTTAATTTTATTTTAAGATTTAGGTCACCTATACAATAAGAGTGATCATGACTAATTGAATGACACAGTATCTGTAATCATTGACAACGAGCAAGTGATTCATTTACTATTGTTATCAACAGTCCAAGGTAATTGCACATTGTCTTTCTTGCATAACTAAAATAATATACTTAGTTCCCCACAAATTGTTCAATAAATTATTTTAATTATGATAAATCAATTGAAATTACCTTCTGTTATAGGCTAGTAAATGAGCCAAATAGATTAGCACAGATGGTTACCGCCGAAAGGCTAAATTCACGTAGGTACAAGTTTACACTCATGGAAGCATGCCTACTAGAAGGTTTTCCACGACTTCATACAGACAAATTACGATGTATAACTCTTGGAAAATACCAAATTCAACAAGTGATTTCTTAGTATGCGGAACGTGTTTCTCATTCTGGTCGTTATCACATTAAAATGAGCACGCATGCAGAATCAGTGCCTTTTGCTGAATTTCGCATTCAAGTAGACGATATTTTTTGTGCATTCTAATAGATTTAGATAAGGCAAGTTCAGAAGCTACTTGTGGATACTGTTGTCAAATTAAAAACGGTCTTAGGACAGTAGGATGTTGTGCACATGTCATGGCAGTGATTTGGTATTTAGAACATGCACAATGTCAAGAAATAATAAAACCTCCTGCTAACAATCTATCGCTGGTACTAGTTTTGCAAGATTATTCTGATGAAGACAAATAATAAGAAATATGACAGTATTGCTTATTAATCGTGTAACAAACGCATAATAATAGAGGTTAAAGCTTTTTGACGCCCTCCTAATAAGCAAACTCAAAATTCACACTGTATGCACTATGCGACTTTAAAAACCAATATCTTAGAAACGGCACAATTCTGGGGGTTACATCTATTGACTTTTTTGTTTGCCGGACCAAGTATAACAACTTTACATACTTTTTAGATCTGGACGTTCTGGGCCCAAAATCCCATATGACATTTGCACCCTCCTTTCCTTCGAATCCATTGCCTTTTATATGACCGTATGACCAAATTTATTTTATTCACGAAAAATAACTACGTTAAATCTATCATTTGTCCGCATAAATATGTAATGTGCAACCAAAGCGATGAATTATCAACTAAATTGGTGAATCTCTAACCAAATTTGACGAGTACAGTTTTATTGTATGGGTACGCAAACTTTGCCTGATTTTCCTCTACAATTTTGAAATAAGCCTTAGCAACAGTAATAAATGCATTGTAACCTTAGGGATTTCAACTTGATATCTCAATAAATCTAATACATTTTACATGAAAGTGACATGTATTCCTAAATTTCAAGTGACTGTTCCTGTAAATTCGAAAAGTTACGAGAAAATAATTGAACTTAGGAACAAAACGGTTTTCATCTCAATACATTTAAGACTATAAAAATCTAACAAAATTGTGAATTACACGGATGCGTTCAAGAGCAAAATTCGCAAATGAATGATTGCCCAAAATCGATGGCTAATTTTGAAGCAATTATAAGTCAGAAACAATAAAAATGTAACGATTTTGAATTTTGTTTGAAACTAAACACTTTTTGAATAAGTTCGATTGTTACTCATACACAAAAATTGAGCAATGCAACTTACAAATTGATCATTCAAAAAAATTGAACAAATAAATTTCTAGCGTTCAAATTTTAAATTTAGTACTGAAATTTTAACACTTCAAGGCTTTCTATTTAAAAAAATTAAGGTTCAGATTACGCATGTAAGGTGAAAGTTTTTCCACTACATTTTTTAAATTTTGTTATAATTTTTGTATGTTGCATTTTGAGTGATCATCAGTTTGAAGCGCGTATATTTCATATGAAATTTTCTTTCATAAATTCAATAACAATAACAAAATGAAATAAATATTAATTAATTATTAATTAAATCAAATAACAAAAACAATTCATTATTTTCAATTGACTTAATTCAATTGATTTAATTAATTAATTAATTAATTAAATCAAATAACAAAAACAATTCATTATTTTCAATTGACTTTTTTCATACAATTTTTTCAATTCCATAAGAATATAATCAACGTTTTGACAACACATTGCTTATTTTTCCTTGGATCCTGTCAAGATCTAAGCTCGAACAAATGAGTTCAACTGTAAAATCGCTAATCAATTTCAGTTTGAATATTTTAGTTTAGATGAAATAAATGGCTCATTTTTCTGATAAACATGATGTTTTGACTTGACATTTCAAACCATTTTCTTCAAAACTTATAAACAGGAATACTAATTTGGTAAAATTGTCAAGTATATGATTTGGAAATTTTTTCATTGATAATGAGTTGCGAAATTCAGACACATGTATCACAAAAGGAATCCGGGAAAAACGTTAATTTCGATCCCAGAAATCCGGGAATTTGGAAACGAAATTTCGCTAGAAACCCTGAGCCCCATCAGCCCTGTATGTTTTTACAGACGGAAATGAATACAATCAATCGGGATTTCCACATTTAACTTATGGTCGACAAACGAATTTCTGCCAGGTCGAGCGTGAGGTAGTACTTGTAAATATAAATCTTATATTTCAATTGCCTTATCCTTATATTGAAAAATTACTACCTGACAGTCTACCTGACAGTCGAACTGTCAGTAAACCTGTAGTGGATCATAAATTGGCCCAAGTTCTTCACTGTAAAGTCTAGACTACAGTCTAGACGACGCTCAATGCGGAAATCCCCCTTAATTGTTTTCATTTCCGCAGGTAACATAAAAAATAGCAAATCAGATAGGGTAACTTGGTAGGCGCTAATATGCAATAAGGATATAGAGGGTACATATACTATGTTTTGATATATCATTATGAAAGTGCGATCGAAGTATGTGGTAATGCGTTTGTAGGAAGAATGTCTGGTGATGTGTGGTGGAATGATGAAATCTGCGCAGCCGTCTACGAAAGAAGCAGGCGTATCTAAGAATGTTACGCATTACAGGCCTTAGCGGTGAGGAAAGATATAGACGTGAAAATGATTACAGAAACGAAAAAAGAAAAGTACAACTACTAGTTAAACAAAGTAAAAATACAATGAAAACAGATGGAAAGAAGAAAGTGCAAATCCACAATGAAGGGAGCAAAAAACTGTTTTATAGATTGGCGTTTATCAGTGTTAAATGAAGTTGTAGTACAGAGTTAATCAGTATGAGAAATAGCAAGGGTGAAACTTAGAAAAACCTGGTTGAGAGAGTTTGTGCCTCTGACGTTAGGGATATAACCTCGGATATAATTAAGAACTGAAAGAATGGTAAGGCTGCTGGTGTAGACAGTATTAACGCTGAAATGCTTAAGTACGGTGGCGACTACATACATGACAGCTTGTGCGAGTGGACATATTTATTAACCGATATGGGAGAGGTTCCAGATGATAGAAGCAGATCTATGCCAGAAGCAGATCTATGCCAGAAAGATCATGTACAAATCAAATATTTAGCTTCAGACAGATCACACAGAACAGTTTAGGAGTAATTAAAAAAATGTTCTGTGCATTTCCTGACATGGAAAAACAGTTTAACAAGGTGTATAGGAGTAAACTTTGGGAAGTCCTGACAGAGTGCAGGGTCAATAAATGGCGCCTATAAGCAACACAAACAATATACTATACACATGTAGCCAAGCGAGTTTGAGGGTAAATGAGAAACTGAGTAAATGGTTTTATATTACGCAAGGCTCAAGACAATGTGATGCGTTATGTCCTCATGTCTATTTATTATATTCATTTACGAGCATCTAAGAATAGCCTTCTTCGATGAAAAACGTGTGGGTCTCGGGAAAGTAAAGGTGGGTAGGTTAGCGTACGCAGATCATGAGGTTGTTATGGAGAGTCAGTCAAAGACTTGCAAAGAATTTTGAACAAACTGAGTACAAGCGCAAAGAACATGGGCCTCGATATAACGCAAATAAAATGAAGATTATGATGCTTATAGCAAAGGGTGAGAAAACAATGTGCAACATTGTCCTCAATGATGAGAGGATAGAACATGTTGATAAGTACGTTTATCCTGCTTATGACATTTTTAATTTCATATAACACTAAAAGTGCGATTTTTTTTAGATTTTTAACAAAAATCTAACATTTTTTGTTCTAATTCACACCATTCAACATTTGCCTCATCTTAAAATAGTGATTTCGATTTTGCATTTGATATATTATTACGCTGTTTAAACTATTTTTTAATGTTGAGTATTCTGTTCCGGCAAAATATGCCGGAATTTATTTTTCTCTTCCGACATATTTTATCGTGTATTAAATTAAATTCCACAGAATTTAATATGAATTTCAAACAATTCTAGATTAATTGCAAGGAATTAAAAAATTTATGTTTGGAAAAATATGTCACGAGTTGGAAATAGGTAGGAGTTTGACCAGACCAACATTATTTCTGTAACCATTCACAGGGGTGCCTTACCCCCCCCCCCACACTCCTCCTCATTATTGTGGGAAGTTATGCCATTTTTGGAAAAATTATAAAATTTGTAAAAATGTATGAAATTCGTTAAAAATTCATGAAGTTTGGAAACATTTATGAAGTTTGTGGAAATTTATGAAGTTTGTGGAAATTTATGAAATTTGTAGAAATTTATGAAATTTGTGGGAATTTATGAAATTTGTGGGAATTTATGACGTTGTCAAAAATATTCCGGAAGAGAAAATTAAAATCCGGCAAAATCTGCCGGAAGAGAGAATTAAAATTCGGCCAAATATGCACTATTTGTATACGCTACGTTTTTTATCAAAAATATTAGTTATGAAAATGAATGTTTGAGTTAATACGTCTGAGCAAAATATTTTTCCCAAACTCGTTACAAAATGTTAGATATCTTCTGTAAAGATTAATAAAAAAATTTTAATTAAACATTTTTAAATCTATCTATTAGTCAGTGGCGAACGCAGGGAGGGGTTTGGGGATTCACCCCCCCCCCACCCGAAATTTCTGAGACAATTCAAAAGTTGAACAAGTTTTGCAATCTCGAAAAAGGTTGATAAATTTTTATATGAGAACCCCTCTCCCCCAAACATTTCCTGCGTTCGCCCCTGCTATTAGTAGATAATATGTATAAAAAAGATCACTGATAAAACAGAGCACGACACATATTTCGTAACTGGCCACGCTCTTCTCAGAGAAAACGCTTGACCGAGGGTTTATCAGAAAAATCTAAGCGGTTCCGTAGCTCACTTGACTAATGCGTGAACTAGATTTAGGTTTTAGGACAGGTTTTAGGTAGTTAGGTAGGGTTCGATTCCCCAGCGGGGGCGATTTTTCAAAGCGTGTATTTCAGGCCAGAGTTCTTTACGAAGGATACGAATAGGAGGAGGACTCCGTTCCTTTGACTCGGATTCATCGTCATCGGATGAGCTCGAAAAGAATGACTCATCGTCGGATTGGGAAGAGCTAGCAATGCGTTTTCGTTTAGCGCGTTTGGATTTTACAGTTTGGAAGTTGGAGAAGTCTTCAGGCGAAAAGTCTACATTAAGTTGGGATTGGTGGGTGTCCATGGCTTCAGAGCCATTGGTTAAAGTGACTGAGGTCGGAGGAACACCGGAGACAAGTGCTGCCTCGTAAGAGTCCAAGATTGTACAAAGATCAGATATGATGGCGGTAATTTGATCATTGGAGAGGTCACTAGGGTTAGGGTAACAAAAATTAGAAGTAGGGGGAGGAGTAAGGGTTTGGTTAGATACGAGAGCGAAAGAGTTAATGCCGGTTTGAAGGTCGGACGTGATGTTCAAGGTAGTCCTGAAAAAGGGAAGGAAGAAGAGAAGTCGATGAGGGTTGAAATAATTTCGTCAGCGAAAACACTGTGAAACCCGGGAACAATCATGCGTGTGGATCGGCGATGTATGTGATAGATGAACTTGACGGTGCATCCGATGGGCTGTTGAAATTCAATGCGTCTGATGGACCAGAATCCATCAGTCCATCATGACAATGAATTATCGCCGGTATGAGTGACGAACAGAACTCGGAATGATGAGGGGGGGAGGGGGTGTTCTTAACTATGCGACCGATGATCTGTTGAGATTCGATGCGTCTGATAGACCAGAATCGATCAGTCTATCATGAGCATGAATTGTCAACGATATATATATATAAGATGATCAATTTTCGACCATGTTGAGAGGGTTTGAATTTTCGTAACAATATAGAAAATTGAGAGCGACGTATTCACTACGGAGACACGACGCCCACTGGAATGATGGTGTTTTTAAACAGCCAGGGAATTTTATAGACCATTATAGTATGGTGTTACAAAGCCGAAATTTTAGGAAAATGCCAAATCTGTTACATTAGAATATATAATTTCGAAGCATATTCTTACATTTTTTTAATTTCAGTCGAAAATATGAATTGTATTAAATTAGAAAATTGATAATATTCAAAAATATTGCAAACAAATAAAGTTCATAATACATTGAAAACGTATAACAAACAAAAATGCACATTTCGTGCTTGCACGCAACATTATTATTGTTACTGTAATTTATTATTATGAGTTGTCATAATATAAATTAATATATATATATATATATATATATAAAACTATCAGTGATATCAAATTCTCCTTTGCGCAGGAATTTAGTGCTAATTAAGTGCTCTGGATTTGTGCCATGCACAAAATCTGGGCACTTTTCATCTACCAAAAACGTGTAGCAATGCTGGCTTCAGGTGACTGTGGTATGTGAAACTCGGAAACTATTAGTAGTATGAAATTCTACTTTGCACGGAAATTATGTGCTTATTAAGTACCCTCGATTTGTGCCATGCACAAAGTCCGGGCACTTTTTTTTAAACAAAAACGTGTAGTAATGCTAGCTTCAGGTGCCTCCGGTATATGAAACTTGGAAACTATCAGTGATATCAAATTTTCCTATGCGCATCAATTTAGTGCTAATTAAGTGCTCTGGATTTGTGCCATGCACAAAATCCGGGCACTTTTTTTTTACCAAAACCGTATCGTAATGCTGGCTTCAGGTGACTTTGGTATGTGAAACTCGGAAACTATTACTAAATTCCTGTTCAAAGTAGAATTTGATACCACTAATATTTTCCGAGTTTCACATACCAGAGTCACCTGAAGCCAGCATTACTACATGGTTTTGACTAAAATTACCGAGCACAAAATTTAATTTTTGTGGCATATATTAGCACTAAATAGGAACTAAATTCCTGCTCATAGGAGAATTTGATGTCAATAATAGTTTCCGAGTTTCACATACCAGAGTCACCTAAAGCCAGCATTACTACACGTTTTCGGTAAAAAAAGCGCCCGGATTTTGGGCATAGCACAAATCCAGAACACTTAATGAGCACTAAATTCCGGCTCAAAGGAGAATTTGATACTACTAATAGTTTTTTACTACCAGAGTCACCTGAAGCCAGTATTACTACATATTTTTGACAAAAATTACCGAGCACAACATTTAATTTTTGCGGCATATATTAACACTAAATAGGCACTAAATTCCTGCTCGAAGGAGAATTTGATGCCAATAATAGTTTCCGAGTTTCACATACCAGAATCACCTGAAGCCAGCATTAATACACGTTTTTGGTTTTAAAAAAAGTTCCCGGATTTTGTGCATATCACAAATCCATAGCACTTAGATAGTACTAAATTCCTGCGCAAAGGAGAATTCAATATCATTAATAGTTTCCGAGTTTCGAATACAGGAGTTGTTGCTTCAGCTGAAACTAGCATTACTATATGTTTTTGACCAAAATTATCGGGCACCAAATTTTTTTTCTGCAGCATAAATTAGCACTAAATAAGCACTAAATTATGGCATAGTGCCCATATCGATATGAAAGTGGATTTGGTCGGCAACTTTGTTAGTTGTTCCACACACTATTATAAAGCCAGAATTAATAACTCTTTCGCCTTCAATCATATTTCTAGTTGACGGCGTTCCAACGGCGTAGTCACACAACGTTTTTAACGGCAATAAAAGCATTTTCAGCACTTTGATGTAACGTAATTTGAAAAGTCCTACTCAGATCAACAGTAAATACGTGAACGCCGTATCCCTGCAGCAGCCATGTTTGTTTTCATGCAGCAGCGCCCCCAAGCCCGCGGTGGTAGTTTTTTTTGCCAATAGAAAAAGCGTTACGTATGGGGGGGGGGGGGGGATGTCAAAAGTGACAGGAAAAGGGGTTTCGTATTTTTTGAACCGCCTCGAACTAGAAATCAGTAATTAAAAAATGAAAACTAAAACGGGAAACAGGGTGTCTCCTAAATTTTGCCCCCAAAAATCCCTGAAAATTCCTGCAATTTTGTCGCTTATAAATATAAGGTCCCTCTTTCTATAAAAGCATACATAAAATGCATAACGGGTTGCGACATACGTAGTTTTCTCGATTAATTTTTAAATCGTTTTTAAGAATTTCAATTTTAAGTAAGGAAAAAGTAGCGCAAGTTGAGTTGCAAAGAATGCGTAAAAAAATTAATATGAGAAGGTTTTTTAAATATTTTAAACATTTATTTGAGACGCTTATAAATTAATACAATGTACGAATCCGACAAATATACAATAAGTATTGTGAACAATCTTATTCAGTCTCATTTACTTCTTTTAATCTACAGCATTTCTAACAGTCCTACTGTGAATAATATGTCTCGAGGGAAACACTCATACCTCGCTATAATGCCTCCCACTATTTGGCCATCTTCACGCTTGACTGCTTCTGCCACCCCCCCCTCCCCCCATGAGCGAACCTTGCGCGCATATACGCTCGGATAGTCAGTACTGTATCAGAAGCTGTTCACATCGTGCTTCTCTGGGCGCTGCTCTGCCACACTGTGCCGGGTTCAGAGACTACACATGCAGTCATGTACTTGAAGTTACGAACGTTCATATGAACGAAATTAGAAAAAAAAATTTTCGAATTTTTTTCGCTTAAATCAATTAGAAGGGCAAAAAATAATATTCTGTCGGAGAAAATTGTAAAAAAAAATGTTTGAAGGGGATAACTACCCTTACACATCATGCATTATTCAGATCTGCCTAATACAAGTTTGATTGTCGATATTTGAAAATATAAGAACGTCAAAAATCCTCTTTTTTTATACCGCGAATTGTAGATATAACACTTACGTTTTATTACTTGCGAGTATGTATCATAAATTTCATAAATTAATTCGCGAATTCTTTATATATATAATACTGATACATAGCGGTGGCTTCCCATATTTCAATAATCCTACTCACCACTTTATGTCGAATAACGGCGTGCGATGGCTTAAAAACATTTAATTTTTCATTGTTTTCATAGTGTTTTGGCGGATAAGGCATACGATAAATTTTTCACGTTTCCGTAAATTGGACAAAACTGCTTATTTTCTTATCGAAATAACGCTCATTGCAACTAAAAACACGACCAGTAAAGTGATATCGATCGCGATTGTTTCAATGATGATAATGAACAAAATGTATTCAGAAATAGCTGCTTACGTTTATGAAAATAAAATTAAGAAATATATAAATTAGAATTCTTTTAATATTGATAATGAAATAATAAAACTACTCCCGTTTTGGCATGTAAAATAATTTCGAAACATCATCAAAGCATGATAAAAATTCAAAATTCAAATTAGATTTCCAAACTATCTCCTTTTCGGCTCATTAGACACAAATACATAAAGAAGGAAAAAAAGAGGAAGGAAAGGGAAAAACTCAACCAAACCCAACCTTTCACTTTTTCCTTATTCTTTCTCCGTCCTTTTTATATTGCTAGGGAACCAAAATGTTTCGACACCAATTTAAATCTCTCATTTTCCTTCTTTATGTATTTGTCTCTAATGAGCCGAAAAGGAGATAGTTTGGAAATCTAATTTGAATGTTGAATTTTTATCATGCTTCGATGATGTTTTGAAATTACTTTACATGACAAAACGGGAGCAGTTTTATTATTTCCTTATCAATATTAAAAGTATTCTAATTTATATATTTCTTGATTTGATTTTCATATAAGTAAGCAGCTATTTCTGAATACATTTTGTTCATTATCATCATTGAAACAATCGCGATTGATATCACTTTAGTTGTCGTGTTTTTAGTTGCAATGAGCGTTATTTCGATAAGAAAATAAACAGTTTTGTCCAATTTACGGAAACGTGAAACATTTATCGAATGCATTATCCGCGAAAACACTATGAAAACAATGAAAAATTAAATGTTTTTAAGCCATCGCATGCCGTTATTCGACATAAAATGGTGAGTAGGATTATTGAAATATGGGAAGCAGCCGCTATATAACAGTATTATATATATATAAAGAATTCGCGAATTAATTGATGAACTTTATGATACATACTTGCAAGTACTAAAACGTAAGTGTTATATCTATTTATTATACTGAAATATGTTAAATAAATCTAATTTGAAAATTTTTGTGTATTTCTTCATTCCCTCACCTGAATTCATTGTAGTTTTTTCAGGAAACCAGCTTATAAAACATCTAAAAGAAGATTAGTGTATATATCATTGAACCTAATATTTTCAGTCTCTACTTGTCTTAACTACATCATTATCGTACCCATCGTACTCACTTCTCTGCCCTCCTCCTCCTCCGCCCACATTCCGTCCCCTTCTTCCACGCTTTAATAGTTTATTTAATTGAGCATAATTTAAGATTCAGCAGGAGATACGTGGCTACAACTATAAGAAAAGCAGCGTACCTGATAGTGGTGCACCCTATCATAATCTTCATTAACTCAAGACCCTTGTTAACGAAACTAAGTTTTCGTTTACTGAGTTGAATCAACGGTATGTTCATGATCTTGTTAACCTGGAATACTTATCTGTTTAACTGAATTTATTTCACCACAATTAAATGTTGGTTTTAAGAAAAAAAAAAATTTACAGCTGTTGTATAAAAAGCAAATTTTAATATCATTGGTACTTCACAGAGCATTATTATTGAATTAGATTTCTTCAATACTAAATTCTTATTTAATAGTTGAGTGAAGTCAATATTATATGGTGATGGCGATTTATCAAGCTCAGTGTTGAGGACAGCACCGAGAGTGGAAATACACTTAGTATGCAGGAACGAGGCATTACCTACAGTTTCCTTAGTTTTTGGTATTTGGAAGGCGATGTACTCCTTTATTTTTACATTCAAATGCTACATATACACACAAATTTGTTAAGAAGAGAGTGTAGGAAGCTCAACATAGCTTTTAAAACCTCTAAGAGACGATTTAGAGCATATAATCATCGAAACTAATATTTTCAGTACATACTTCACTTAACTGTAATATTATCGTATCCTCCTCCTCCTCACCCTCTATTCTTTCTTGTGCTTCCACACACATTTTAATAGTTTATTACAACTACAAGAAAAAGAAAAGCAGCGTATCCGATGGTGGCGCACTGTATGATAATCTTTGGTAACTCAGGTTCCTGTTTTAGTAAAAACAAAGTTTCATTCACTAAGTTAGAATAGTTAGATCAACTGTATGTCCAATATTTTGGTAAGCAGAAATCCTTGTCCCTTTAAATGGATTTATTTAACTAGGATTTAAAAAAAATTTTGGTTGTGAGAAAAAAAAAATTCGCAGCTGTTATATATAATAATAATATATAATAATAATAATATAATAGTATATTATATACAGTTGCTCCCAGTGGGACCCTGCGGTGGTTGTTAACCTTTAGTTTTTAATTATATATATATATATGTATATATATATATATATATATACCATTATATATTTGTTGTAGAAGTGCAAAAAATTGAAAAAAATAGTTGTACATCATAAACTATATCAAATGTTTGAGTGTTAATCGGTATAATAGAATGTGCTATATATGGACGTGAAAATTTTCAAATAGAAATTTTTCTCTTTTAAAGTTATCAATTGTGTAATTTGATTATATAAGAAGGTGCAAATATCGATTTTTTTCAAACGAAAATTAGAATAAGTTCAAGTGTCATCCGAGTAAAGTTTTTACGAAGTACAGAGAAAAAAACCGTTGTCTATGATATACTACTGTGAATTTCTTTCGATATTGTCATTTTTTTCAAAACATGACAATTTCGTGCTAATACTACACTGTTAGAAAAGCTTATAAATTTCTGAAACTTTCCAGTTATGTTTGTAAGATAATTTTACATATTTCTGTCACAAAACGTGAATTGCTTATACTTTTGTAGTGAGTTTACTAAATTCTTCATAAAATTAGGAGATTGGGACATAAAATTACTACACTGTAATAAAAAATCACTAATCCTAATGGAAAATTACAGATATGTGACATAAAATGCAGACATTATGTCTGATGTTTTAAACATTTATTTTACAGTAACAAAACGTACAATTACTGGTGCGAAGAGAAAACGGTACGTGCAATCAGCTGTTGTGTCTCCAGCTTTTGACAGAAAGTGTTTCACACATGTGCTTTCGACGTTTTTAGCGTTTTCAACCAGTGTGAAAGGTTAGTATGAATAAAATAAATGCATAAGTGTGTGCATAAGTGTATGGTTTAGCCGTCCTGCGAAAATTAAGGGTTGTAAAAGAAAAGCAAATTTTCTATTCAACGACTATTTGGCCATAACTTCTAACAAGTGTAGTATATATGTATGTATCATAGTTAGAATTATCAGAAACTATGGCAAAATAGACGTTGCAAAAAAAATAGTCTTTCCTTTTATCAACAATTTTTTATCTAAAAAATGACATCGGCTCCCAGTAGGACCGCGGTGGATCCCATTCATGGCCACGTCTCACAACCGTGAGATGGGTTGTCACAGGACATCATGAAATCACAGCGACAGGTCGGCCAACCTTTCGTGTGTTTTGACAACACGAAGCGACCCAAGAATGACAGCTTTCTGCATCCATCTCGCAAGTGCCGTGGCATATTTTTGGCACGCGGGTATAAACGCGGTCAGACCCAAATATCTCCATCAGGAAAGTTTTTTTTATGGAGAAAAGTGGTTTAGTTGTTAGGACATACCATATGCTAAACTTGTACAAAAAGTTGTTCGGTTCTAAATGTTCCAGTTATTCTCAAAGTAATAAAATTCCAAAAAGCTGAGCATAGCAAATGACACTTTTGACAGTTTCGCGTGAGTTTCGAGGGGAATTTGAAAATTACACTTTACAAATTGAAAAATTACATTGAAAATCTGTTGCATTTATTAAGTAATATTTTTAAAATAATATTAGTGTGCTAAGTTATATTGAATAACGTTTCACTGAATATGACACTTAAACATTAAGTTAAGTACTGTGTATCGTATAGGTTATATTCCCTAAATGAAAATAATTTTCTTTTCTCTTTAAATTAAATTAAATTGATATCTTATTTTATGAATTTAGTTTTATGAGTAGTTTGTGTAAATAATTTATTATTTGTTATTCTTTATATGTGAAGAAATTCAATAAGGCAATTATTACAATTGAAAATGGGAACAATGAAAGTGAAATAAAATTGAATTCTTTGAATGGGTTTTCAAGAAAAAGAATTATTTAAAACATTTTTTAATATTATTTTTCTTTGGAATTATGAAAATTTTTGTAACAATTCTCAACATTTACACGAATTTTTCTATAATTATTTTTTCTCCTACATATAAAGAGAGATGAAGAAAGCCTAAATATCATTAAGAAATTTTATTTCACACGAACAGTTTTTAAAGAAAATTATAATAATTAATAGAAAAAGGAATTGCACGACTAATTCAGTACCCTCGCATAAACAAAAAACCCAATGAATTTTTGATTGTTTGAAGTCTTCAAAATACGACGATTACACAAAATTCACTATTAAATTAACTATAAATTAACATTAAACCTTAAATCATTTAAAATAACAAAATACCTTTTCATGTTTCAAATTTTATAGACAAATAAAAACATAATTTAAATTTATTTTTCATTTACTTGGCAATGAAATTTAAAATATTTTGTTTTAATTATTTATTTTAAATTATTTAGGAAACTTTCTTAAATACATTTATACATGAGTATGTACACACAATTTCCATATATATATATATATATTTTTTCGGTTTCGGTTTCTATTCCTTTCGAATAGAACTGAAGGACCTATGACAAAGCCACCGAACCCGTCCTCGGGTTGCGGATAGAGGGTCCCTGTACCAAGGGTTTCTGCTGAATATGGTTACAATAATTAATAAGCAGTCTGCCTACTCCGCGGCTTTGTAAAGGAACTTTGTAAGGCTTTGTAATATATATATATATATATATATATAATTTATAAACTGTAATCTAATCGATCCCAGAAATAAATATAAAAGGTAAAATAAATTTAAAGATTAGTATTAATAAGAAATAAAAAATAGGATCCATAAATAAAGGATAGCTAAAAATGAAAGTACGATACGGAATAAAAAAGTTCGACTTCAATCCATGTTTTGGTAATACTGGCACAATTATTACGGATTTTAAAGGAACTTATAAATTCCTTTTAAAAATTCAGGGATAGGTGCTTATTATGTAATAAAAATGAAATGTAAACACCAAATTAAACAATTATGAATTTGAGTTTTCTAAAGGCATCTCAGTTGATTTCGAGGTAATTGATTAAAGGAATACCTTATGACAGTCCTCTTTTTTTGTGCAAATAATGAGAAATATAGTCCTAATGTTATCCTTCATGAAAAAGTATTATAGGAAAATCATTATAGGCCAAGCTACGATTTTCCTATAATTTTTTCGCGATTATAGGAAAATAATGATGAAAATTATTAATATTAGAAAATTAAAATAGTGCAAAAAGCAGAGGAAATTATAAATTATAAATTTATTTTGAACTATACTCACATAAAAGTACATAAAAATTTACATATTTGGAACAAGCTTTGTTTAGACTATGGGTATAATGAAACTTAGAAGATATAAGTATCTTATGCATTTGGAATATTTATTTCAATATTATTCATTTCTATAACAATTTTTCCATAATTATGTTCTGGTAATCTTTCCTATAATCGCGAGAAAATGGAAGGAAATTCATTATAGAAAAACTATTATAAGCCTATAGCCTATACTGATTTTCCTATAATACTTTTTAGTAAGGGATACAAAAAAAAGTTCTAAAAAAAGTCCATGAATAAATTTCTTTTCATTGACATTTCTTTATCGCACAAGCCGTCATCACACTTACCCATATAGGCACAAATAAAAAAGGAATAAAAGAATACAAAATATGTATTTTTCTAAATTAGTAATATGTACTTTACTGAAATAATTTTAGAAAAGACATTATTCGAAGAAAAAGTGGAAAACGAGTGGGATTTAAAGTGGTCAAATTTTTGGCAATCACCCTTAGGGACTTCGAATTCACAACTATTTTTTTTTTAAATTTTATCATTAATTAATTTTCTTACATGCGCAGTTGATAAATATTGTACAATATTCTGCCTTTTTATAGCTTTATATTATTTTAATTTTGTAAGCTTTTGTGATTTTTGTAAAATAATCATCGTTTCAACGATTATTAACTCAATAAACTAATTTTCATTGTAAGTAGACTAATGATAAATTTTAATTATCGAGAATTTAATATTCTGTCATGCCCAGGAGCAATGCCACAAACGATTATCTATTGATGGACAGAAGTGTCAAAATCGTATCCTTGACGGGGTATAATAAAAATGTTTAATGCAGCTAGTTGACTAATTTCGTGATATTTTTTTCTATAAGAATATTCAATTGAATATGTAAGCTTTACTTCAAAAAGAAAATTTTTCTTTATTTTTAGAAACTCATGCAGTTAAGTACTGTTGATTTTTTTCCTACCTACTGTAGGGTGGTTTTCCCTAAATTTTTTTACCAAAACATAATGATTATACCTCCTATTATTTGCATGAAAAAGGTGGCTGTCATTAGTTATTGCTTTACTCAATTATTTTTAATGAAACTGAGATGCTTTTATAAAACTCTAATTCGTAATTGTGTCACCCGGTCTTTTGATTTGAATTTTTCCTACATAAAGCACCTTTTGTTGATTTTTTTTAGGGATGAAGGAAGATATTATATTTTCCTTGGATATTCGTTGTTTTCTTTTAAACTTTAAATTTTATTTATTTTCAATAACAATTTACGTCATGCTAATTTAAGATAAGACTAAGGGGTAAGTGTGATATCTGGTTTTTGTATTTCTTTTTCATTGTGAAATACTAAAATTTGTCAATTATTCGAAGTTAGTCGGAGAGGTTAATGAACCTCGTTTTTGGTCCTTTGGAATAAAAATGTAAGTATATAATAATAATTGGAAAATAACATTTTAACACATACATTTACACAAATAAATATTTTTTTAATCAATTTAGAAAACATACAATTGAAAATAGGTAAGTTTTTCAATATCACTGTACCTTAATTCCAAATTCAAATTTTTTTGTCTTCATTAATATTCTTATAACTGGCATAAAATTGCAAAAAAAACATACATGATAAGAACCAGTGGATGTTTAATTTATGGTTGCGAAAGTACAATCTTGTAAAATTGAGATTTTAGTGTTTATCATACGTATCACACTTAGGGGCCGCACTTAAATTACGTAACGGATTATAGGCCCTCTCTAAGACCTCCCCACCCCTGTAACAAACCGTAACAGAATATATTTTATCAGAATATAATGTTATTTTTATAACATAAAACGAGTATAGTAACCGTAACAGAATATTATTTATATATATATATATATATATAATATCCTTGTGATAGGTGCTCTCGGAGGTGCGAAACTATCACTAGTTCGTAACCTTAAAGCCATACCCGCGTGCCAAAAATGTGCCAAGGCACTTGCGATATCCATGCAGAAGCTGTCATCCTTGGATCGCTTCGTGTCCTCAAAACACACGAGGGTTTCGCCGGCCGGTCGTTGTGATTTCATCGTGTCATTTTCAGATGGCAGTTGCTCCCAGTGGGACCGTGCGTAATAAAAACTTTTTATTTTCCAGGGGGAAAAGCGACTTTGAACGAATTTACCCCACCCCACCCCCCGAGAGGCAGGGGGGGTGGGTTTTTTTTCGCGAATCGAAAAAAATTTTCGAATAAAACTTACGTATTTCATAAAGCAAAATCTGAATCTGTGATAAAAATTGGAGTTCCCATTTGAAATTACAAAGTTGCCCCCCTGCCTCCTGGAGGGGGGAGGGATTCTTTCAAAATCGCTTTTCCCCCTGGAAAATAAAAAGTTTTTATTACGGATATTTTTTCATAGGATGCGTGTTTTTTTAGATATTTCGATGTCTCAAGTTAAAAAAAAACACGCAGTATATATATAGTTAAAAGTTTGTCATAAGGACATTCGCAGGATTTCGTCCGGAGCGGGTGCTAATCTGAAAAATTGCACCCGCTCCCAGCGAAATCGCGTTAAAATTTCAGCTGTAACCACGTCTCACGACCGTGAGATAGGTGGTAACAGTCTGCGACGAATTCAATATGACGATCCGGCAAAAGTCTCGTGCACCCTGTGGCCAAGGAGCGACCCAATGACGACCGCCTTCTGCATTTTCCCCGCAAGTGTCTCAGCATTATCTTATCACGCAGGGATGCTTTTCAAACAGTTCACCAGTGAAACCTTGGCACTTCCAAGAGTGCCGATGATGAAGACAATAAGCTTAACAGAATATTGCGGGTATAACCGTCGCAACTTCCTTATAAGGTCTTTATACCTCTCTTTCTTTTCTTTCTTCTTGGCTATGACGTTTTTGTCAGCTGGTGCCGAAAATTCAATGACGAACATGGTTCGTTTCTCGGAATCAAGGAGAACTATGTCAGGCCTCGAGTGCGCAACAAAAACAATTGTCGTGGATATGAAGTTCCAGTAATGCGGCACTTCTCATTTTCGACAATAATTGATTTTATTTCCCTAGGACCGTTTAGCGGCGCGGTATTTGGGCTAATGCCGTAAGAGTGACAGAGATGGTAATAAAACACTCTTTCTGCCGTATATATATATATATATATATATATATATATTCCATGGATACTTTCCTTGCCGCTTCAACATTTCCTTTCCTTATGTAGGAAATATTGCATGTCTTGTGGATGTTCAGGGATTCCAATTGTTTTAGTTGTAGATGCTTCTTATCATTCCTTTCGCGACTGGCTTGAATGAGAGATTGTATTGCATGACGCCCAATAGTGCGGGAATTTTCAAATAACAATTCCTTTTCGCAAATTATACAAATCCCGTCCTCTTCAACCGCTGCCATCCTCGAAAATTATTAAATCTAAACAAGACATTAACGTATGAAACGTCCAAGACAGTTTATTCAGTAGATTGTAGCGTTTGTATTTGACATTTTTAAGAATAATTTTCAGCAAAAGAGTTGAGTCTTTTACCCAAAAAAAATCGAGTTTTCTACTAAACAAGTGAATTTTGAAAAAGGTAAATTTAGGCAAAAATGCAGTAGTTACATTTTTAGTTAAAAAAATAATTGTTCAGCAGAAAAGAACGGAGGTTAAAGCAAAACAAAAATTAACTTTTAACGAAAATGATGAGTATACAAAAAAAGTGATTTTGAACCAAATATTTCAACAAAAAATAAAAGAATTTTCACAAAAATTCATAAATTTCCAACCAAAGGAAGGAATGTTTAAAAGAAATGGAGTAGTAACATTTCCAGTTTCAAAAAAGAAATTCAGTAGGAAAAATAGAGGTTTTAAACAACAAAAATTTGCTCTTGACGAAAATGATAGATTTTTAACAACTGAAAGATGGTATTGAAACAAATATTTCAACAACAAAAAAAGAACTTTCGATAAAATAGATACATTTCCAACCAAAGAAAGGAATTTTCAAACAAAATTGGAGTAGTTACATTTTAAGTTTGAAAAAATAATTCTTCAGTAGGACAAATCGAAGTTTCAAAAAAAAAACTTGCTCTTAACGAAAATGATACATTTTTAACAACGAAAAAATTATATTGAAACAAATATTTCAACAATAAAAAAAGAATTTTCAAGAAAATAGATACATTTCGAACTAAAGAAAGGAATTTTTAAACAAAAATGGAGTAGTTAAATTTTCAGTTAAAAAAAATTGTTTAGTAGGAAAAAACGAAGTTTTAAACAGAAAAAAACATTTACTTCTACTGCAACAATTCGCCTCCTTTAACTTTTCGCTCAAGAAACTACACGATGTTCGCAGTGTTGATCCTTAGCCAAAACTGACAAAGTGACCTACGTGAATCATCCAGCAGCTGCTATGTGTACCTTCCGAGAAACAATACGCAGATAATGTCCAAAGGAGCTTTAACAAAAGAGAAGTCACAATCACCAAATTACAGTTGTCGATGATTTGACCTTTAATTTTGAAAGTTCTGGGCGCAAATGTGGGGGAAATACAAAGACCGAGCGCGTAGCGCGAGGTGAACACATCATCGAGCGCGAATCGCGAGATAAATATATTATCGAGCGCGAAGCGCCAGAACCAACAGTCGGATAGAATATGCCTTATCCCATTCTATCTAAAAAAAAACACAGGAAACCATTGTTGTGAAATCTGTTGCATCTCACTTTGAACAATGAAAAATTTTATTGTGCCGTCATTTGTTATCGTGTTTCAAAAATGTTGCAACCAGGCTCCCCAAGCTACATTGCATTTGCTTGCGTTCAATTTTGACTTGAAGTTTTTCTGAAGAAAGGACGTAGGGCGCTATTTTTTCCCCACACATAAACTTGCATCGCACAGTGAGGAAAAAAAAGTTCTGAAAAAATTAGTCTAGAGCTGACAATTTTGAAATGATTTGAGCTTTTTTCGTTGAATGAAAGCTAACTACATTGGCTAACTGAATTTTCAAGAGATTTGTGAGAGCCGATTTTTTATTTTTTTCTACCTTTGTTCAACGACAAAGCTGACATTCTTTTTCTTTATAGACGATCTCATTTTTTTGCAAACACTCATATTTATGTAAAACATAATGGAATGAGTTAAGAAACTCTTTACAAATGATATCCCGAGTCGAAGTTTCGTCGTCAGTTTCAACTTCTTTCACTTTCATCAATGAACGTGAATGAAGACGAAATGAACTTAAAGTCGCAATGTCACCTAACGTATTTTCGTCTCCATTTCGACTGCAAAAGTTGTAGTTTTTGCCGTTTTTACAAGTTTTGCAGTACATTTTTATATTTTTAATTTCTCTTAAAAAATGGAGTTGAAAATAATAATAAAAATTTGTTGTAAAGTTAATAATTAATGAATAATTAACAATTGAAGATTAACCAATCGGAAGCACGCGTTAGATGGGTCCACGTGTCACTGATGAGGGTGTGTGCGCATAAGAGTAATTTTAAATTTGCAGGAGGTTGTGAATATCAATGGTGCAACTACACACGGCAACTGAGATACGAGATTCTTAGAAAATATGTTTTCCTTTAGAATACACGTTGAATTATTTTAACTTCCTTTCAGTATTTCCAATTCTGTAGAATTGAAACGAATTCTTAGAATTCACTTGTGGTCCTTTGAATTCTTTTGAAGTTTTTTGCAATTATCTTGAAACCTTTACAGAAGATGGGAAGACAAAAATTGTGCACCCAAACAAGATCTACAAATTCGTTAATAATTACTTTTTGATAAGACGCGTAGTTTTTGTTTTATTCGTAAAAAAAAACATTAAAAATTACAAAATTAAATTTTTGGATAAACGGCATAAGCTACGGAAAAAATAGACAAAAGTTCTTCACCCAAAAAAGAGCTACAAATTGGTTATCCATCTAAAATGTTATTAAAAATGTTGTGAGTTGTTAAAATGTGATTCATACCTTCTCTGTCAATGGACAAAACCTGTACTATCAAATTCTATTCAGCAAATCTATTATACTCTAGTACCAGTTGTTTGTGTTAGAGATTATAATAAACTGATTAATTTATAATGGGAAAAATAATAAAAAATAATAGAAAAATAACTTTACGAAATTATCTTTTTTATTATAGTAAATATTTTTGGATTACTATTTTATGCCGGCTATATATTAAGAACAAAAATATAATAAAATTAATAAAGAGTATCTCTATCCCTTGAAATATTTTACGTTTACCCATTTATTGTTATATGTAATACATTTTAATCAATAATAATGCAAGAAAAAACTCCTTTAAAATAAAAATTTAAATACAGTAAAGTTACATTTAAATTCAAAACAAAGAATCACATAACGACTATCCCGAAAAAAATTGTCGTAACTGTCGAAATCTGACGATTTTCTTCAAGACATTCGATGATTTATTATATCATAGAAATATTTTTTAGTGTTTAAAATTTTCAAAATTTTTGTTTGAATTTAAAACAATAATTGTACAAAAATGGTGTACAAATTATATTTAAAAACATGTCCGCTTCGGATGAAACAAACTTTTTAGGATTCAGTTCAGCACTGCTTTATGTCGAAGTTTATTTTTATTTATTTTTTAAGTGGTAATTCAATAATATTGTTATTTTAAATTAAAACAATAATTTTAACTGAATTTGAACATTGAAAAATTTCTTCTTTGATATCAATATTTGACTATTTTATTTAAAAAAATACTTATTTAAAAACAATTTTTTTAATTATTCAAATTCAGGAATTTTTTATTTTGTATATTTTATAATTCGGCAATTTTCTGCCGTGAATTTTATTGTTCGGAAATTTTCAAATTCGATAATATTAATAACTGTCCGAAATTTCATTTTTCGGGAATTTCCCAATTCGGGATTCTTATCTTCTTCTTTATTCATAATGTGTCCCCTAAGGGTTTACATGACTTCCATTTCTTACAATACTTCTGTCTACATATAGTATCTTCTTTCAACTTTAGTGTTTTCGGGATCTTGTATACCTCTCTCCAAAAAGTCTCTACCTCGTTGAGCTTGGGTGGATTTATTGGTGGATTTATATATATATATATATATATATTATGGTCAGAAGACTAGGTCATGGGTGGAGAGAAGAAGAATTAAGAAGCCGAAGCAGGCGCGAGTTGGAATAGAAAATTTTCAGAAACCAGAAGAAGATAATACTACAGGATATCATCTTCAAGAATGTATCTAAAATGTGTAGTACTTCGGTGTGCGGTGCGTGGCTGTCAAGAAGAAGTAGGAAGCATACTCGAGAAAGCTGAGTATTAAAGGTCTTTTTAATGGGAAAAGGATTGGGCGAGAAAATGATTATTGGGATAAGAACAGGAAAGCAAAGATACTAGTCAAAGGAAGCAAAGGTAAAATCGAAGCAGGAGAAGATAAAAAAATGCTAAATCATTTTGTAGGAAATCGGAAATTATTTTAGAAATCGGTTAAGAAGCCTGTTGTAATTAGCGTTATAGTATTTAGAGCCTTTAACATTAAGCTGGTAGTTACGAATTTAAAGAACTGTGAACCTGCTAATGTGGATGGTATTATCACAGAGATGCTTGAGGACGGTGAAAAGTATTTATTTAAGTGATTGAGCGAGTTGATGAATACCTGTGCTAAGAATAGGGAAGTTCTAAATAATTGCAGAAACGTGATTGTCATTCCACGTTACGAACAAAATAGCGTTATCCATAGATTTCGTGCGGGGTTCTCTGCAGAATCTTAAAAGGTTTCGTTTCAAAATATGAGGACTAGTTTTTTTCAATATTGAAGGCTAGAAACTGAAAGCTGCTCAGCTATTAAGGGAATTTATTAGAATGAGTAAACTGGAAACAATTTTTAGGCTCAAGTCTTGAATATTGTTGCTTAATTTTTTGCATACACAATCTAAATGCAATTCTGCCGCTCAGAGCCGCTTTTTTCAAAAGTTGTTCCTATTTTGTTTAGTAGTCTAGTACGTAAGTATAATAGCAGTGACGCTCAATTTTAGCTGTCTGCATTATTGCTTCATGACCGTGTACGATAGTGGTGGCACTCCCTTGTATCGTTTTGAAGACTTATGTTCTTAGTTCCTGGGCTACCGCTAGATGGCGCTGATAGTTAGTGCACCAAAGTGCGCATGTGAAATTTGAAATGCGCATAGAAGTAAACTTTGGGAAGTCCTTAAAGAGTACGGAGTACATGGATGGCTCCTACAAGCAATACAAACAATATATTTCCAATTTTAGGTTCCTGTCACTTTGAGATTGTAAACTTCCACATTTTATTTCACAGAACTGGATAATTTTTTGCACTAATACTTTTTTGGCCTCAATTCAGAAACACTCCAGCTCTAGAGTAAACTTTTGCTTTATCTTCAATTGGTGATTTCGATTTTATAGAATGATATATCGCTATCCTGCAAAATTTCGATCTTGTTGGATATCTAGTTCTGTACTGCAACCCTTCCCCTAATGGCACGGAACGTTCCAGGAACGTTCCCAGGAGGTGTCAAATGTCCGCCGGTTGGGAACGTTCCACTGGAACGTTCCAAACAAAAATTACCGTCATTGTTATTATTATCAATAAATATCGCCTAAACCGTAAGTGATAGGTCAAATTCGATGTCAGTTTATGATATGGATATCATATTATAGACATTTTACACCTCCCAGGAGCTTTCCTGGAACGCTCCGCTGGAACGTCCCATGCTATTAGGGTAGGCCGTCCACGCAAGCCCTTTTAGTTAGATCTCCAGTTTTAACCTAACCTCCTCGCCAACAGCAGATGCCCTAATCTTTCCTAAACAACATGAAACAAACACAGAAAAGCACTTTAACACTGACACCAACACTAGAAAGGACAAAAACACTAAACTAGGGGGATTCAAAAACACCAACTCGGGGCGAAACGCAACATGTCGTTGAAATCCAAACTAAAACTGACAGACATCCACTCGAAAACAGACTCTGCCGATAATACCCCTTTTTCAGACACGGACAGTGGACAGATGGAAGGCCTGACAGAAATTGACATTCCCCATGTTGACAATGTGGAGTCCTCGCAACTCTCTGCTCTCAGCAAAGAGCCCATGACTCAACTCTTGAATACAGTAAGAACGTTGCCTGAAATCAATTCTAACCTCACCTATGCTTTTAGGAAAAAAGGACCGAACACCACTTGCCGTTTCCCTAATTCTCAGCTGGAACAATGTAAAGTGATCATTCAAAGGCATCCAGAATCTGACAAAGCAAAGTAACCCCTAAACAAAGTGTATTTTGGCCGATACGTGCTTTTTAACGGATCCCCACATAAAAAGACAGTTATTTACATCAAGCGTAATAGCTTTGGAAAGCTGTACGTTATACTGAAATCCAGCTCTGATCCAACAGACTACTCGACGACACCCAACTTGAAAGCAAAGGCTTCGTAGCCTTTATTCCAGCCAGCTTTTGCTCCTGCCAGGGTGTCATCAGAGACATTCCCCTTGACATCCCAGAATCTGAATTATACTGAGAAATATTACCGTGACAAACCTTGGTTTGATTCTGACTGTCGACAAAGCAAATCATGTCTTTCGATTACGTTGAAAGAAGCCAGCAGGGCTAATTTCTCGGATGAGGCTAAGTTGGTTTATATCAAAGCTAAAAAATCGTACCAAGCACTGATAGCTAAGAAAAAAGCGAGTTTTGAATCCAATATTCTGGTGAGCCTTAAAAGTGTCAATGATAGCAAAACATTCTAGAATACTATTAATAGATTGAGAGGTTTAAAAATGAAATCTACAATCCTTTCTGCAAAAGCTTGGGAAAAATTCTTCCATCTGACACTTGCTCTCAGACACCTATCACCGTCATTGCTTACAGATGTGCGACACCCATTATTTGATAGCAGAAGTACAGCTAACAAAATCTTCTTCTCAATTAACAAAAGTAAATTAAATAAGGTTCCGGGGCCGGATGAAATCTCAAATAATTTTTACAAAACTTGCCGCCCAATTGGCTTCCTTATCTCGAAACATTTTTTAATAAAATACTTTAAAACAACTACATACCGTTTAAATGGACAAAATGTTTAACGCACATGATACATAAAAATAAGACAATTTTTTACGCAAATTCTGTTGGCTAGATGGGAAAAATGGGAATCGTTGTGTCACATTATTCCGAAAACACAAGCAGCTTTTCGCCGAGGTAGGGGCTGTATGGATAATATTTTCACCTTGGCATCCGTTTCGCAAATTTACATTAAAAAAAAAGAATAGACATATCTATGCCATTGTGGTGGATGTTTCAAGAGCTTTCCCATCGGTTTATCACTCTCACATCTGGTAAAAACTATTTCATATTGGGGTCAGCTGAAAAATAATTAGAATTCTAAAAAGTCTGTATGAGAGAGCCTCAACTTGCATTAAAGTGGGGAATGAGTTCTCGGAGGAATTGCCGGGCACTGAGGCAGTTCTACAGGGAAAGAGTTTGAACTCAATCATGTTTAAACTCTTCACATCGGATAGCGAGATTTTCTGAGACAAAAAAGTCTTGTGGATCTCAGAATCATCAGTGACACGGACATTATTGTGCTGATTTACGGGGATGATTTAATTATTTTTGCAGAATCTTGAACAGACGCAATTAGAAAACTGAATGCTCTCCATGAGTATTGTAATATAAACAATCTCACGGTTAATAACAACAAAATTAAATACACTATATTCAAGAAAGGTCGGATCAGCGCAAAACTCCTAGGTCTGAAATATGATGGTAGCTCTTTGGAGTACATTTATCCAATCCGAAGTCCATCCCAATCTCTCCTGTGTACTTCTTGACGATATTTATGGCAGTTTGAAGTTTGCATTTACCAGCGGCATAGATCTTCAGGTCATCCAGATAAAATACGTGAGTGACCTTATGCTCGCGCTGGTTAGTGTCGCCACAGAGGTATCCAGAGGAATTTCTTAGAGCGAGAGATAGAAGCAGAAGTGTGATGCAAAAAAGCAAAGGGCTCATGGTATCGGTATATATATATATATATATATATATATATCTTTTGTAAGGGATCAATTAAAAAAATTTCAATTAAACATTTTTAAACCTACCTATTAGTACCTAATATGTGTACAAAAAATTATCGATAAAACTCTGAGTACGATACATATATTTCTTAGCTGACCACGTTTTTTCCAGAGAAACCACTTGACTTAAGACTTTGTCAGAAATATCTAAGCGATTCGATAACTCAGTTGTCTAAAGCGTGCGCTAAATTTTGGTTTTAAGACAGGTTTCAGGCAGTTAGGTAGGGTTCGAATCCCCAGCGGGGACGATTTTTCAAAGCGTTTGTGCGTGCGATTATATGTGTAAGTCACAGTGCGTGCAATTGAGTAATAATACACGTAAATTAAGTGCAGTAATCATATATAAAATAATTTTTTTCTTTTCAAAGCGATCGACATTTTATATCATTTTTGTTGTCGAAAGTTTCGAACTAATCTCATTATAAATCGTCTACAGTGTGCGTACTGCTGTGTATACAATGCGAAATTGGCGAAGTCACTCTTCACAGTAGCAAGATTTATTGCGAAATAGCAACTCTTCCTCTCGCTCAGTATTTGCGGTCACTAAATGGAGCAGCGCATCCTACTATATAAATTGTTCATCCTACTCTTTCAAGAAATCAGTTTAAATAACTTAACGCAAAATAGTAATTTTAACCAAATTACTATTTTTTCCGAGCAATCGAGCATGCATGGGCCTTTAGAGCTACTGGTTTAGAGAGGTCTTCTATAACGATCCACTTTTTTCCGCATATAAGTTTCAATGCGTTATAACCTTCAATATAATTTAATGAATGTATATAGAAAAAAAATATGCCCGCTGCGCGGGCACATTCTCATTGCGCGCTGCGCGCGCGGCTCGCAAGTTTGAGCGAATATATTTATCTCACGCTTCGCGCTCGATAATGTATTTATCGCGCGCTACGCGCTCGGTCTTTGGATTTTCCACACATTTGTGGACAGACTCTTTAAAATTAAAGGTCAAAGCGTTAACATAAATTTGACACGTCAGATTATCCTCCAGATAATGTTTATGGAATTCCTCTAAAGAATAAAAAAGTATTAGGCCTGGTGAAGGATGAATGCAACGGTAAAATAATGACTGAATTTGTGGGCTTGAGATCGAAATTATATGCATATAAGGTTTTAGATGAAAATGAAAAAAAGAGGGCTAAGAGTGTCAAAGGATTAATATTAAAAACCATAACATTCGACGAATACAAGCAGACTCTCATATCTTGACAAAATCTGATTAAAACTCAACACCTAATCCGAAGCCGAAAGCACGAAGTTCACACCATCAGCCAAGACAAGACTGCTCTCAGCTGGCATGACGATAAAAGAATGCTGCTCCCTGGTACAACAGACACTCTTCCATGGGAATATAAACGTCGAATCTCTGAACCCATGGAAGTCGATGTGTTCAATGTATAAGTATTGAATATATGTAGTATTTGTGTATATATATATGTAAATTTTTACTTTAAGCTACAAAAAACATTGTATATATATATATATATATATATATATATATGTATGTATGAGTATAAACGAACGAGGTGATAAACATAATGATGTGGATATGAGTGGACGAGTGTGAAAGATAGATAGATACAGAGATAGATAGAGAGTGACAGAGAGGGGGGGAGAGACGCATAAGTCTATCATATGTACTGTATGTATATAAACTTTGATGTAGTAGATGTAGTCTACAGTAATTAGAATGGATCATCATCTTGATGAAGTAAAAATTGTATATATGTAAATTGTAAACTAAAAAAAAAGGAATCGAAAGAAACTGTACAATTCTTTGTAAAATACAAGTAATTGCAAATAAAGAAAAGAAAATTAGTTGAATCTAAATTGGTGTTTTTTATTGATTGCAACCTAAAAATCATATTTCTTAAGTAATTTTCTTTCAATTGACAAATTCAATGCAAATCATATTCTTAAACTGATGTAGCTATTGGATGCAACCTGATCCAGCAGGCATAATCTCTCAATGCCGAGGACGATGCCAGCGATGTTGACTGACCTACCCATTCGTTTATCTACTATTCGCACTTATTATTCTAGGGACAAGGAACCCTGAAAAAACAACACACAAGTTTCTTTTTATTTGATTTTTTGAAATTTATTTCCAAAAAAGCCAGTACATTATACTTTAAAAAAGTAGACCATAAATGATATATATATATATTTCGGTTTCTATTCCTTTCGAATAGAACTGAAGGGCCTATGACAAAGCCACCGAACGCGTCCTAAACAAAACTTGAAAAGCAATTCGTCGAATTGTATTTTGAAATCGTTTTTATGGAACTGACAACCATCTTAATTTCAGGCATTGTTGACGAGATTGAACTTATTGTTTCTGCATGCACATAATTAAATGTATTTTGTTGGACAGTTAATATAAGCAGATATGAAATTATAACTCATACACTCATACACTCATTTGTAAACCTTAATGAAAAATAAGATTAGGATAATTAATTTGCGTTATAATTATTTCTCACCTATTCCAACTCGATAGCTTACATCTTCTACTCTTAGACTAACAGGGAGGGGGTGGGCCCCCTCCCCTTTTTCCAGCTTCGATACATTCATTCGATGGGAGGGGTGGGGCCCCTCCCCTTTTCCAAGCTGATAATCATCCACTCAATGGAATCATGTGTGACCCCTACCCGTTTCCAACTCGGAATCATTCATTTGATCAATTAGGTAAACCGCCATTTTGTTTTCAGGCCATAACTTCTAATGACCGCCATTTTGTTTTCAAGCCACGCCCCATTTATAGCCGCAATTTTTTTAGGCGACGCCCCTCGACCAATCAGGAGAGACCACTTCTCTCTCCTACCCCACCCTCCTTTTAAGCCACGCCTCTCGACCAATCAGAGGCCGTCCTATAGCTCTGTATATCTACTGCCGGGTAAGCATGCAAAAAATGCCCCCAAAGGGAATCCAATGTTGAGTCAGCGATTTGAAAGCATACAGTCAAAAAAAACTTTTTCAAACATTTCAAACCGTTAGTTAGTTAGTGATGAAACTCAAGTACTATCTCAGTTTTTTTAGCATTGAATAGACACCCAAAGTGCTATTATTGTCTTTTTTTCAGAGTTTTAAATTTAGGGGATCTTATGTAAAGGATTGAAAACTGTAATTTTCATATATTCCAACTCCTGAGGCCCATTGATACCTGAATATATTCATATAATACAATTATATAAGTGTATTTCCACATTATTAGATAAATTATGTATACATTGTAACAGAAAAGATAGAATGATTATTCGTGGTACTATTAATTTTTAAATTTTTTGAAAGTTTTATTTATATATCTGCTTTAGTTCATTACCAATTGAAAAGTTAGTCCTCGTCACTGTCCTCATTTTTCACACTCACACATTTTGTTTTTGAGAATAAACTCCTCAAAATTTCTGCCGGTCTGATGATTATCGACAAATATCGACCATAAGCTAAATAGTACACTACCGTCGGAAATTGTCAGTACGATCAGCGAAAGTACTATTAATAGACTGTATTTCTGATTTTTTTATAGATGTCGCTGCAGGCATTTATGTGCTCAGTCAAACCTACCGTTTCCCCTTAACTCGAGGAGATGGTTCATGCTTGTTGCAGCTGCACCAAACAGTGTGTTTACAAGGAGTAGACAAATTGTCGTGTTGACATTATTCAACCACAATTAACTCAATATTTGTCATCAAAATTGCAAGGTAAATGAGTTCAATGTATTATGAGTTGAATGAATTTTAATGTCAGAAGAGGATTTTGCATTTGGGTGATTCTCCGCAGACGGGGAGTTTTTGGCAAGGGCAACTTCTTTTTGAAAAATATTTTTTTTAATTTTTTCTTCATAATGGTTAGGTTCATTGGCCTTAAAGAAAGGAGGCCTACACATATTCACGCTTAATTCTCACTTGAAGGACCTGTAGCACATAAAAACGTTTTCAATTCTTTATATTCCGTGTGATTTTCTCTGATTGTATGTGAAGTAAAGCAATACTGTAAAATGTTAACACATTAAACGTAAAATGGCAGGGAAGAATAGTTTTGTTTAAAAACTGCACAGTTTTTCCAAAATTAATTTTTGTTTCAAATTTGAAATATTTTTTATTTAGTTTTACGCTTATTATTCGACATTACAATCCTAATAATTGTAAATGTATAATACGTGAAGAGAAAGAATTTTAGCTTGCTCAGCTCTTCTTGCTTTTAACAATTTTTATTTTTCATTAACATTCTGAAAGTCACATGATTTACTTTTATAGCGTGCCACTCTGATTAAATTCAGGTTTCTTTCCCGCTGCAGGTTTAAATATGAAACGTATTCTTGATAATGAGATATAGAATCCATCTCGCAATAAATGCAACAACAAATGATACAAAAAACGCGAACACGAAACTATGTTTGACAGTAAGTAGACCGAAAGCCGGTGTAAACATAACCTCTGAAGACAGTCAGGGCCGTCAGCGAACAAAATTATTAATTATGAAATGCTTATTTCTCTTATAATTATTAACCCTCTAATGGATTTATTTTTTGTGTGCAGTACTTGTAGATATACAAATTTTAATTCTCGATTTATGTGAATTTTTTATAAAATTATTTAAAAAAATGCTTCGATCAGCTTTCTTGTGTCCCTGACAGCGAAAAGAAGGTTATGGCATCCGATGTTACGGTATCCGGAAACCATACAAAATTACTTTTTCTATAATTCGCGAAAAAGTGCCAGTTTTTTCACCTGTTTTTGGTGTAAAAAGTGACCGATTTTTGGTCGATAGTGTTGCGGAATGAACGTGTTATTTAAATAAGTAACACGAGAATTCTAGATCAATCTAAAATATCTATACCATAAAGCTATATACCTAGCTACTCTTCACCTATATATCCATCCACACAACACTACTTTCCAACCGAGCAATTCACGCCTACCCCGAAAGGGAAACGGGCTAATGATATAATAATAATAAAATAAATTTATGGAATTCAAAGAATTTGCGGAATTCATCGAATTCAAAGAATTTACGCAATTTACGGAATTCCAGGAATTCACGAAATTCAAGCTATTCACGTAATTTAGGGTATTCACGGAATTCACGAAAATCAAGGATTTAAAAGAATTCATGGAATTCACGGAATTCATGAGTTGAAGGAATTCATGAGTTGAAGGAATTCGCGGGATTCAAGGGATTCATGGAATTCATGAAATTCACGGATTTTAAAGAATTCACGGAATAACGCCATAATCAAAATTGTGGGTGCGCGATGCACTAGCGAACGTTGTCAAGAGTCGACGCGTACACAATGATGCGTTTCTTTACACAGCTGTGCCAAAATAATCTCGATCTAATTATTTAGTTCTGCCCTGAAGCGATAGATGTCAGGTAGAGTATACTACATTGCTCAAAACCTCGGAATTATCGTGAAAACACAGATTCTCCATAAGAGTGCATATGGGGTTAGCCGGTTTCGAATTCTGCGACCTTTGGGCTTAGCTTTTCGACCATTTTCAAAGATTTTCAACCCTACTGCGCACAATGACGAGATATCTCCTCAAAAATAGCTAAGGTCGCTTATAACACATACGCAGGAGGATTAAAGAAATAAGAAAAAGACATTTCGAAGTTTCTATAACGGGGTTATGTCAGCCTGGTATTACAGATGTCAAAAATGCGAAAAACCGTATTTCAAAAACAGTTGACGGTTTTGAATTCCAACTCCTCAATTGACATCAGTGTCTGCTCGTACTAATCATTTGTTTATCAACATTGCTGAATTGAGTATACCAGTTCAAGACTGCAGCGTTGCAATGATGCATTGTGTAATGCCAATGCCTGCTGCCCGCCTAGCTGCTGCGCGGCACAAATATTCGACTGGAATGCTGTTCTTTAAATATTCATATCTCGCGAACCAGATGAGTGTCCATCAAGTATTTTTTTGAAATAAAATATAAAATAACCGGGAATATTATTCTATTGAGTACGGCCATGACCTTGATATTTACCGGATATGACAGGCAGCGCCCGCGGCGGCCAAAGCCTAAAATCCTACAACAAGAAGTTTATTGCAAAGCGTAAAAGAAAAATTTGGAATTGAACATATTTTCATATCAGAGCCCCCCCCCCCTCCAGAAAAATATATTGACGAAAAAGAAAGAGATTGTTTAGAATATTTTTCTCCCCAATGTTTATTTATTATTTCTTCATATCTAAAAAGGCAAAGCAAAATTAAAAATTACAGAAAAATCCACAACTTTCTAGCACTTGTCTAAGAGAAGATAGTTATTAACAATAATAAATTATTTGAACAAATATTTTTATTAACTTACATCAATTATTACCTTACTAAGTGAAAAGTGGTCAAAAATTTCAGAAAAAAACGCAATTATCCGGCATTAATATAGATGAAGATGATTATTAACAATAATAATTTGTTCAAAAAATTAATTTTTACCCAACTTAAATAATTATTAGGTCATTCCATGTGAAAATAGAAAAATAGTTGAACAATTCTGAAAAAACCGCAACTTTCTACCATTAGGCAAAAAAAAAATTATTAAAAATGATAATAGAATTTTTTAAACAATTACTTTTGTCAACTTGAATTAATTATTACTTTATTCTAATTGAAAAATGGATGAATGTTGAAAAATGCAGAAAAGAACGCAACTATCTAGTATTAATATAGAAGAAGACAGCTATGGACAATAATAACTTGTTTAAACAAATATTTTTGCTATATTGAGTTATATATTAACTCACTCCAAGTAAAAAGGGAACAAAAAGTTGAAAATTTCGGGAAAACCCGCCATTTCTAGCATTATTCAAACATAATATTATTAACAAAAATAATGAATTGCTTAAACCATTATATCGTTGAAATTTATCAACTCTAACCTCTTTTTAATTAAAAATTAGATGAAAAGTGGAAAATTTTCGAAAAAACCGAGACTTTCTATCTCCGTTCTGAGGGAAAAATGCTAAAAACAATAATAAATTATTTTTAAAAATGTATTTATACATTTCATTATCAGTATAAAGTAGCTTTTATGTTTTAGAAACAATTTGCATTTCAAAAAAAGCAAAAAAACCATAATTAGCGCCAAAAACTCGCAATACCCATTTTTTCACTTATGGGGTTTTTTTTGGGACCCTACAAAACAGACTTATGGGGGTGATACAGGTATTTTAAACGTCACATTTTATTCGTATTCTATGGCTAATTGTGAAGAGAAATGTTCAGTTTCAACTCGATTCAGCTAAAATTGAGGATTCTGAATCAAATTTACAAAAACGTATTTTTTTCTTATGGGAAATATTCTTGGTCCATAAACATCATTTGATCCGCAAACATCTTTTAAACTGTGAAAATTGTTTTAAATAACCATCTCGTTGGTCTGTAAACAATAGTTTGGTCCCTAAACATCAGCTCAGTCTATAAACATCTTTTGACTGCAACCATTGTTTCAACCGTAAACACATTTTTTATCTGCAAACATTTCTTGAGCTGCAAACATCTTTTTAACTGTAATCATGGGTTTAAAGTGTGAACATCTCTAACCTGTGAACATCTTTTCGATCTGGAAACATCTTCTTAGTCTATAAACATATTTTGACTGCAAACATTTTTCAAACTGCAAACATCTTTTTCAGGCGTAAACATCTTTTTTATCTGTGAACATTTATTTGATCTGTGAAAATCTTTTTGGTCTATAAACATCTTTTACTTTGCAAACATTTTTAAACTGTAAACATCGTTTTAATGTGTAAACATCTCTTTGATCTGCAAACATCTTTTTGATCTGTGCACATCTTCTTAGTCTATATACATCTTTTAACTAGAAAGGTTTTTGAACTGCAAACATTTTTTTCATCTCTAAACATCTTTTGATCTACAAACATCTTTTAAACTGCAAACTTCGTTTTAATGTTTAAACATCTTTTTGATCTGTGAACATCGTATTACTCTGTAAACATATTCTTAGTCTATAAACATGATTTGATCTGCAAACATCTTTTAAACTGTAAATCTCTTTTTTATTTGGCAACATCTTTTGATCTGCATATATCTGTTAAACTGTAAACATCGCTTCAATCTGTCAACATCTCTTTGATCTGGAAACATCTTCTTAGTCTGTAAACATCTTCTTAGTCTGTAAACATCTTCTAAGTCTGTAAACATCTTCTTAGTCTATAAACATCTTTTGACTGCAACCATTTTTCCAACCGTAAACATATTTTTGATCTGCAAACATTTCTTGAGCTGCAAACATCTTTTTAACTGTAATCATGGGTTTAATGTGTAAACATCTCTAATCTGTGAACATCTGTTCGATCTGGAAACATCTTCTTAGTCTATAAACATTTCTGACTGCAAACATTTTTCAAACTTGAACATCGTTTTCATGTGTAAACATCTTTTTTATCTGCGGATATTCAATTGATCTGTAAAAATCTTCTTAGTCTATAAACATCTTTTGATCTATGAACAGTTTTTACACTGTAAACAACCTTTCAATGTGTAAAAATCTCTTTGATCTGTAAACATCTTCTTAGTATATAAACATCTTTTGCCTGCAAACATTTTGAGTCTCCCCTGTACCACATTCTTTGAGGATTATCTCGTTTCGGACTTTGTCCATCAGTGTTTTCCCGCATATTATGGTAAAACAGAAAGAGTCAAAGCCGAGGAGTCAAGGCAAACATTAGACACAGAAATATTATAATAAAAGTTTGATCAATTTAGTCCAACTTGCGCGGGAAAAAGTTTCTTGAAAAAAATAAAGAAAAAGGGGAATTTTGTTTGTTTGTAAATAAAATAGGGGGGATATTCTGAAAGACTGTGAAACTGTTGGTTTGTTACTGGAATTACATATGCACACCAATTTCATAAGAATATTAATCAAAATACAAATTTAATTTCATAATAAATTAATAATTGATCATGTTGATTTCAACATTACATCAGCAAGTTTTTAAATCTTTTGAGTAAAAATAAAAACTTACTATTCATTTATTGCAGATTGAATCCATGGATCACCTAACTCAGGAGGAGCGACATGAAATTGCAAGGCAAGCAGCTGAACGAACTATAAGGGAATATCGTCGGAAAATGATCATTCTCGCAGCCTTAATATGCGGGGCGACACTCGCAGCTTTGGGAGCATTAACTTGGTGGCACGCAGGTCTTATATCGCGAGGAGAAACCAGTATTGAAGCTCATATCAACAGTACCGAAGCACAAAAGTGCAAAACCCAAGGCCAAAAATATCGAAACCCTTATGATCTTGGATCCAGAGAAAACTGGAGGATCTTTTTAGGATTGAATGACAGGTTGGCAAACGTTGAGCAGTTATATGTATCATTTTATTTGGAACTCTTTGCGAGAATTAAATTTAAAAATATCATTATCTTTTCCAGCAGTTGGTGGCATATACTTTTTCCTTCTAGCCACGGTCCTTATGGGAACGGCCTTACGTGGAAGACTGCTCACAATATTAAGATATCTTAAAGACAAAATATCTATTCAAAATAAATCTTTCTTCTGGCTTGTATATATTTGCACCACAAAACTTTCAAACCTCGCCAAGACATTTGAATGAAATCAGTCATAAAAGTAACACTGAGTCAAATTATCCTTGAATTTATTTCTCCTGTCCTTTAGTATGCGTCATCATGTCACTTTAAATATCTTAAAGTAGGGGAGCGGTGGCGAATGCGGCGCGGCGGCTAATGTGGCGCGTTCGAGTTTTCGAATATTAACACATTTTCTGCTTGTAGAGGTAGTTTCATTACATGTATATATGTTTTCAACGTTACATTATCAAAAAATTGGGATAATTAAATTAATTGCCTGGGCAAGTCTCTCTGCGGCATGTCACAACTGCGGCATCTCTACCTAGGGGCATCTCTCACTAGTGGAAAGGGATGGCCTGTCACAGGGGTGCCTTCGCGCCCCCCCCCCCACGAGACGTTGGAAAAGGGGTAGGGGTTTGACCAACATTATATCTTTGCCCCGTCACAGGGATGCGATGTGAGATGCCGCAAAAATATCGATTTCAATGAGAGAAATGCCATGAGAGAGAGATGCCGCTAGGTAGAGATGCCGCAGAGAGACTTGCCGCATGTGAGATGGTATGTCTCCGCTCTATCACGTGGGCGAGCAGCTCACCCAAAATTTTTTCAGTGTAGAATCAGATAAATTATTAGATGGTAAAATCTGTCAGGACATCGGTGGACCGTTGCCGCTTTGACCATTCGTCGCAGCTTTTAAAGCTATGGACAAAATTGTATATTCTTGTTTCTGTGTGAAGAGGGTCCACTCAGATTTAAAACAGTATATAAAAGATCTAAAAACAAGCTCTTCTTACTATTAATGTGTCGGGGACTTTCAAAATTCATATTATATCAATTCATATTGAAGAATCGCTTGAATTTTTGAACGAACAGGAAGGTTTCGGTTTGTTGTCTGATCAGGCTGGCGATTCTATTCATCACGAGTTCATCAAGTTTTGGGATAGATGAAAAATGAACAATATGTACAATTCCGATTATCCAGTCAAGTTTAAAGCAGTTGTCGTCGATTTTCCTTTTAAACAAATTTAGTTTATATATTTAGTTTATACATTTACCTTGTAATGTAATCATCTATTTCATCCTGCGTAATGTATTCATTGAGAAACTTACTTAAATTACAGAAATTAGGCATTATAAATGTGTATGACTTAAGGGCATGTGATACTTAAAAAATTATCGTTTTTAGCAGTGTTAGGTATACCCGGCTTTTTTCCTAAAATAATAAAGATTTTGCCTTAAAAATTTGGGGAATGATAACGAACATGCTAACGGACGCCCTCGAACTCTTCTGTTGTGGAATAATTTTAAAAAATTCCATTTTGCTGAATTTGATTATTATGTGTGCATTTTGAGGTAGAACAGAGACTGACATTATCGGAGTAGCAGAGACCACAAAAGCGAATCCTAACCTCCAAATAGTGCACATAGAGAAAAATTTTATTTAGCAGAATAATTTTTTTTGCTATTTTCTTTCAAAAAAGAGTTCGGGGACGTCTGTTGTTCTATTTTATAGCATCTCCAAATACAGTTTTTGACATTTTTAATTTTTAAGGCAGTAATAATAATTCAAGGGACGCTAACTAATCCTGTTATAAAGTCACATCGATGAAAAGAGCTGAGATTGCATTTTTACGATCGACTCTTTACTTACCGAAATTCTCAGCTTTTGCAACGACAAAGTTCAAAGACGATGAGCCGCCTCTGAATATTGCTTAAAATTTAAAAAAAATCTTGCTTCTACAATCTGATAAGCTACCGTTATTTGCCCTTCGCTCTTAAGAAATCCAAAAGCGTTTTTTTCTTGTCATCCTAATATATATACTGCCCTAAATTAATTTTTCTGATCTTATAACCGATATCTTTGCACTAATTTTTTACTATAAAAGTGAAATTCAAAACATGTTTCAATTATTACGTAAAGATAAATCGAATGTATCATGCGTATAATTTTTATAATTTATACTTTTTTATGATTTCTAGCGTGATTTTTATCGCTTCATGAGAAACATCACGGAGACAAATGGAGAAATAATTTTTATGAAGAGTGGTGTATTACATTACAGATTATTATGGTACTAGGGATTATTGCTCGAGTACATGTACCCTTTTTGAACCAGGGCCGGCGGAGACTGTGTGGAGTTAAGTTCTCCACACCAGGGAATTCAGAAGGCTTTTCTATATTTTCAAAGTTTTTCCACCAGTCTCATATTCATTTAAGAGATTTTCTCAGTAGAGTACTTAGTTCAAAGTATTAAGTGGAAATTTAGACATTACCATCGACAAACTACAATACAGGCAGAGATAAACCCTGAACTAGAAAACCTAGAAAGTAACATCATCAGTCAGCTGTCCATCATGTGTATTTATGTGCATGTGCGAGCTTTGAGTCTATGCGTAAGGGAAATTGTCTTATATATTAATATACAATAATATACACTGTAAAAAATTTCGGGAAGTTTCCCACTAATTTTGTCAGCAAAATTTCCAACTTTGGGGAGCAATCATTATTATCCTAAAAAAGTATAGACTTTGGATTGTAGCAATTTCGATTCGGGCGTTCCAAGAATTGAACCGTAGCGGCGGCTGCGGATTAGAGGAGCCGCGGGGCCGAAAGGAGAGCTCGTTCGCGGTCAGTCAGCCTATACAAAACAGGAGCATAGCGATGAAGCGCAGTACCACAATAGACCAAGAGCCCATGACATAAATGGTGTAATCATCGGAAAAAGGAAAATTTTTCACCGGACAGGTTCGACTTACTCTGGTGAACGTAAAAATGGGTGCTTGCCAGGTGTGAGTGGAAGAGGTAAGCGGTGGCGACTAAATTATTTTCAGCAACCCGAACTCTAGGATGATCGGCATTGTTTGCCGACCCATTGTCGGGTGCTCTGCGCGTTCATTTGATTTGAACCGCATCTACAACTTTTTGGTGTTTTGGTGGTGCCATTGTTGTTGACAGGAGCAGCTAGGGAAAGGGTGAGTCCATCCTTATAGAGCCCCGCGTGCAAGGATAAGGCTGCATACTCTGAGGGGTCGTCCGGTATCCCAGAGTCACCGTTTAAGACACCTAACCTAGGTGCCATTCAGCTTTCGGCACGGTTGTTACGCCTCCGCTTAAGGGTTATTCCTTCGGGACCATCTCTGGATAATTGTCCGCGACTGCTTATTAATTATTGTAACCATATTCAGCAGAATCCTTAGGTACAGGGACCCTTCATCCGCAACCCGAGGACGCGTTCAGTGGCTACGCCATAAGCCCTTCAGTTCTATTCCAAAGGAATCAAAACCGAAACCTATGACAAAGCCACCGAACGCGTCCTCGGGTTGCGGATAGAGGGTCCCTGTACCAAGGGTTCCTGCTGAATATAGTTACAATAATTAATAAACTGTCGCGGACAATTGTTCAGGGATGGTCCCGATGGAATAACCCCTAAGCGGAGGCGTAGCAACCGTATTGAAAGCTGAATGGAACCTGGGTGAGGTGTGTTAAACGGTGACTCTGGGATACCGGGCGACCTCACAGATTATGCACCCTCATCCTTGCACGCGGGGCTCTACAAGGATGAACCAACCCTTTTCCTAGCTGCTCGTGGAAACAACTAGAGTTCAGGGTGCTGAAAATAATTTAGATGGAAACACGACGACGAACCGGCGAAACGCCGACATTGAGTGGACATGCAAGTGGACATGCAAGTTCTTCCTAAGCCCCAAGATCTGACTGAAATGTATGTCTCCCTCCGTGGAGAAATATCGCAAGAGTCGGACCTATGGACCATCAATTGCTTAGTTTATGGTGCTGAGAGAGCATTGGCTGATTCAAATCGAAGGCTAAAACCAACCATGGATCACAAGACCAAAAGACGCTTGCATCAACTGAACTAAAAGATTGGATGGGCAAGACAGAATGCGTCTCGTGTTCAATGTGTGATTGACTACGTAACATCTGGTAGACCATTCACGCGAAGGGTTCGAAAGTTCGCCCAAGAACTGAGGATCTTGGATCACACACTGACCAAGTCAAAGCTGCTGACAATCAAGCAGCATATTGTTGACAAAATACGGCTGTTATCTGACGCAAGGAGGAGAATACTCGTTAAGGTGTCTTTACGATATCGTAAAGACATCGCCAGATCGTACGACGTCTTTACGATATCGTAAAGACATCTTAACGACATGGACATATAATATCGTGAAGTTGTCGTAAAGATGTAACGATGTCGTAAAGATGGCGCCAAATTTTGTGCCCACTGGGGTACGCTGAAATAATGCGATCGGCACGTACGGTTAAATAATGCGATCAGCATATACAGTTCTAATAATTGGTTGAGCATATACAATTAAAGATTGAATCACTCTAATGGGTGTCAGATTACACGAGTGACAGACGAGTGAGTTTTCTTCTTTTAACGTCCGCGATTACCGATTACCTCTTCTCTCGCTCTTTCAGAGTTGTGAATTTTAAGGCTAGCTTAATTCTATTCAATATACTGTGTCAGACCCTTTTGATTACAATATGTCTGACCATGCAAGTATTCATTCACTAAGTGGGTTATACTTTAATAGCAACCTGTAGTATGACATTATATCGATAATTAATTACTTTAATTTAGACATACGTGTGTATTCATGGTCCATATAATTAGTTTTGACTTTGTTATTATTTATGTTTCAGGTTATTAGGAATATGCATACATTCGTTTGTTATTAAATATACGTAATTATCTGATAGCGGCAGAGTCTGCAATTACAATCTCACACTAACCGAACATATGCTAACTTATCGGTATTCTCTGAGTTCTTATCCCACCATGGTAATACTTTAAGTGTCTTGTGGTCTCTATCTTACCGACCGTAGTGCATTTACCATACTTAGGTTCAAACTCAGAGAAGATCGGTAATGCTATTGCTTGTAGTTGATGGAGTTAGCCGGAATTATGTGAGGTAAGGTAGGTTGCGCCTAGCTAGGCGTTACATCAAATTTTGTAAAATTTCGGGACGTAACAGTACACAAGGGCATAAGCGCCAATATTTGACACAGCAAAAGGGCATAAGCGCCAAATTTTTTGTTCATACAATTTTTTTTACATAATTTTTTTCCACCAATTTTTTTGTTTTGAAATCTTTTTTCAAACATTTTTTTCTCCACATTTTTTGTTCACAAAATTTAAAAATCTTTTCTTTTAAGATTCTGTTAAGACTTAAATTAACATCTTAATAGGCTAAGAAACCTTTCCTCGTAGAAGCTCGGCCCCTACGCTGACTAATTTTTTCGTTTTGGGGCAGCCATATTGGATGAGTTAGAGGGGGTAACGTACATTTTAGTTTTTAGTTTTTTTCTCTGCTTCTATCGTTAGAAAAATTCGAGAGTCATTGGCTGCGAATAGCACTAACTCGCTGGGTTTTGAATGGTTAAATTGCGCGTCGACAGGAAGCACTAATAGGTGGGGCTCTTTTAGTTTTCCGACGCCGGTGCTTGGTCTTTCCAGGAGCAAGGTGCTTCGCATTTACGAGAGTTTTTGCGGAATCTGGAATGGTAATAACAAAGCCGGCTTCTTCCACTACTTGCTGATCGATTTCGATTGCGCGAGCGGGAGTTGCCGCAAAAGTTTGAAAAATCTCTTTGACGACCGCGTTGCTGCTCGAGTTGAGTGATTCTACGGGAAAGTTCCTCGAACTGTTTGGTCTGCAGTGCAAACATTGCCACAATGGAGTCCATCGGGGACTGAGAGGCCGCTGGCGAGCATACATCAGTCGCGTTATGAGTAGCGGAACTGTGCGTAGCTACGGCGAAGGTTTGGAAAGCAGGTGGGTTTGAAGCCTCTCAAACCTTGTCTGCTAGGATCGCGAGGGCCGGCAGCTCGGCAACTTGGGACATGGCCAAGATAGCGCGGATTGAGCTTGGCAATCGCTCCAAAAAAATTGATTTCAGCATGTCGTCGCTGCACGCATTGTCATTAAGGCTCCTGAGGCGATTTAATAAGAACGAAGGTTTCCCTTCGTTGACCACTTCCCCTTTTAAAAGCTGACGCAGCTTGGCCTCGTTAGAAATGGAATACGTCGATATGAGCCTGTCTTTTATTTGATTTTACAAGTCTAGGGGTTGGCGATTAATAATATCTTTAACGTGCGCGACGATCTGGGACAAGCTGGGTTCTGTTTGTGAAATTTCGGAACTTTGGCTATCGAATAAGTTTAGGGACCGTTGGTCTGTAGGTTCGCCAGTTTGGAGAGGAGCTCGGTAACGACGGCTTGCTCTGACGAACCGAGTTGGTTCGTGAACATGGATTGGCTTGAATCGGGGGTAGGATTAGTCATAGATAGGCCGTTTACAGAGTATTTACACGACAAGGGTGATACACGAGACGTACGGATGAGTGTAATTCAAGAGAAGAATTTAGGGGACTGAATTTTAAATTAATAATCTGGAAAACGGAACTAGCAATTTCTCGAGAGGACCCACACCGTTTGCCTTCCTTTTTTTTAATAATGGGAGGATAGTATTTTCCTAGCGATGGGGACGTCAAAAACAGCCTGCCAAAACTCGCAAGATGGATTTTGGGAATTATCGTGTACCATTATACAAAAATCAGACAAGAAAATAATAGACAGTGTTAAATATACATGACATAGGGTCCCACTGGGAGCAACTGCCATCTAAAAATGACACCGGCTCCCAGTAGGACCGCGGTAAATCCCACTCATGGCTACGTCTCACAACCGTGAGATGGGTGGTCACAGGACACGACGAAATCACAAAGAGAGTCCGGCGAAACCCTCGTGTGTTTCGAGGACACGAAGCGACCCAAGGATTACAGCTTTCTGCATTCATGTCGCAAGTGCTGTGGCATATTTTTGGCACGCGGGTATGGCTTTAAGGTTACGAACCAGTGATAGCTTCGCACCTCCGACAGCACCTATCACAAGGAAAATTACTTATACCGAATATTTTGGGTACAGTCGTTGCAGTTCCCTTTTAAGGTCTTGATACCTTTCCTCGTTTTCTTTCTCCTTGGCAGAGATGTTATATTCGGGCGGAGCCGAGAATTCGATCAAGAATATAGTTGGTTTCTCGAAGTCTTGGAGAACAATGTCAGGCCTCGAGTGTGCAACGGAGACTGCTGTCCGTAAATCGTAGTGCCAGACAATTCGGCACTTCTCGTACTGGACAATTTACTTTATCTCCCTTGGAGCTTTCGGCAGGGCAGGGTCGCAGCCAACACCGTAAGAGCGTCAAAGATCGTAATAAAGCACTGTTAGGGTCACATTATGTCTGTAGATATACGTCGTTCCTGCGTGGATGGGACACCCCGATAGTATGTGTTCTAGGTACACAGCGTGAGTATGACACGTTCTGCACCTATCGCTTGGAACTTCTTGACATAAAATGCGGTCACGGTATGCTAACGTGGAAATGGCACCGTCTTGGCATGCAAAAATAAAACTCTCTGTACCTGAATTAAGCCCTGATCATCTGAGAGAAGCAAAAGTTTGCTCACGTGTCGTGTCATTGAATCAATTCAGTAACACCAGAATAAACCATGTGAGACATAACCTCTAAGTTTTAAAGTGAAGTATTGTTGAGCAAGCTGGGTCATTTATTTTGTGTTTGATAGCCATTAAAAGGAGAGAACCTTGTAAATGTTAACGAAAATGGAAAAAAGTGAATTTCGTGTGCTGATTAAGCATTATGTTTTGCGTAAAAAACCATCACTGAAACCAAGGAAAGGCTTTATAACTACTATGAGAACTCTGCACCATCAATTTGAATGGTTAAGAAGTAGTTTACTGAGTTCCGTTTGGTCGTACCAGCACAAGTGACGCGAACGTTCAGGTCGCCCAAAAGATGTCATCACGCCAGAAATCGTCGATAAAATCCATGGAATGATATTGGACGATATGCATAGAGGGCGGCAGCAGGCGCGACCTTCTAAAATCCACACAGAAAAGTTTCCCACATGGCGTTTTGGACACGAAGTGTTTTTGCAACATTTGTGGTTCTATGCGCGGCAAACTATCATTTTTTAAGCTTCATTATTTAATGAGAGAAAAGTTACATATGCCGAGAGAAAAAAATATATACGCAGTGAAATATTTTGAATAAATGCTGGAAAAAATGGCTGAAACTTTGCCAACATGAAATAAAAAAAATGCACATTCAATCCTTTTATCTACCCATAAGTTCTTCATGTTAGGTAAAAGATAACAATTATTAGGTTTTAATTTAAAACTTTGGCCAGCATTGATTGCAAAAAATTTACTCCACATCTATTTCTTTCCGTCTCTACATCTGAAACTGTTGTCTTATTAAATTAAACTAAAAAAGCAAAAGGTGAAGAGTGTTTCAGGTATAAATTGTGGGAGTTATCTCAGCATGAACAAAATTGAAGATCGAAAAAAAAACATTACTAAACAATAAATTGTTGATTTGAAAAATCTAATATGGTGTATATGGGCGGTTTTACTGAACATACGATTAGAAAAAAAATGGTCAGCTAAATTCCTGACATGGTTGCATACTAGACAGCCAATTAAAAAATGCCTTTAAATGTCTCAAATCCAACGAACGTAAATATTCCTTGTGGGTATTTTTCCTGTTCAGATATTCTCTAATTTGAAATTGTAAACCTGTAAAATTAAGAGTTTCAAGTTAGATACTGCCACATTTTAACAATTATGGGAGGAAGTATTAAAAATCGTACAATTCCATTTAAAACATTTGATATTGATCAAGTCAAAATTAGGATTCTTGAAAGTAGAATCAATAAAAATGACATACTTCTAAATTACGTGATCATTTTTGCGCTTCATTTTGGTTCGTAGTGTAGGAAAGCAGGTTATCTCCATATATGGTAAAAGGTTTGATAAAATAGACAATTTATACAAATTTATTTTCCACATATTACAAATGTATTACCTGCAGTTCCGAGCGTTCAAATTAATGAAATGTAAAAAATTGTTTTCTTTTGTTGTAAATTAGCCTAGTCCAGAAAGAACCAAGTCAAGTTTGAGCGCCTGATGCGTCCATTTCTACTGCATTTTTTCATATATGGGCGATTCGCAAATAGATTTCAATTTTTGTTTCCGAGATACGAGTAAATTGAAGTTCTAAATTATGCAATAATTGTTATCAGTTTTCTTAGATATATGTAGCAGGATGTACTTTATAGTTAGGTTAGGTCGAGATTTTGAATTCTATCTATATTATTCTGTGGAATATATAGTTTGAAATATCTGTGGATTATAATATTGTAAAAACTACACAATTTATTTATGTAAGTAAACTAAAACGCTATTTTAACATATACAAATAGAATAAAGTGTATTTTCATAAATAAATGTTCATTTACAAATGCATGAAACTCTCTTTCAGTTACCAGTACGTGAAATTTAAGTAACATTCGTTATTTAAAAGTGCTGGAATTTTCAAGAATTTTTTAACAGTACTACAACGGTTTCAAAGTCTGCTGTTTGTATAAGCTCCAAGTAACCAAGTTAATCAAGTTCAATAAAGAGGGGCAGGAAGAGGAGAAGGAGGATGAGGACATATTGACAGATTACAAACCTTAAATTAACTGTTAGAATCTTAATTATTTATTAAACCTCCTATATTATTTGAAATAACTAATATGATTCCAGATGGGCGGCGTGAAAAAATGCACATGTGTTAATATATAATAGTGATTAACAGACAAGCTCATATGCTTACTTGATATGATATTCGTTCCATTTTATTAGTGTCTTTAAACTAACTACAGAAAGTTCTTAATCAAATATTACAAATGTTTATTCAACAGTTGAAGGGATTAAGCTAAATCTGAAGTATTAACATCAGCTATTAAAGATATTATTATTATTATTATTATTCAATAATAACAGTCAACACTTCCAGTGTCGAATGTCATATGTAAAATATAGATAAGAAAAATGTTTAAAACATTGTTAACGCGATACCTAGAGACTGCTTGCACGGGATGCCTTCCTAGCATTACTAGCTAAAGGGTATTTACCAAATTAACAGATTTATTTTCAGCAGCTCTTCAGTTATTCGAATAATATTACGAAATGTATGTTTGGTTATGAATTATGCTTCTCAAATGCTTTTAGTTAAAATTAACTATGTTTAACAAACATTTATTTTGAATCTTCCTCTAATATCGAGACGTAATATGAAATACTGCCGATGTAAAACAACACATGGGAGTTGCCGATAACATGTTTTTACATTCTCATCTCAATGAGAAGGTACACTCGAACTCCAAAGATACGAGCTCCAAAGATACGAGCACTCCACATATACGAGCGTCCCGACTCTAAAGTAGCGAGCGGAATTTTTTCCCACACTAGTCGTGAGTTCGGGTGTATTGGTTTTATGTGAAAAATGACTTTCGCGGATTCAATCAAATGTCGACGTTTCGAGACCCCCTGAGTCAGAAAATTCTGTGCATTTGTTGACCTAGAAAAAGCATTTGACAAGGTAAATAGAAGTAAACTTTGGGAAGTCCTTAAAGAGTATGGAGTACATGGATGGCCCTTACAAGCAATACAAACAATATATCCAGGCAGTAAAAAATATCATCTATTTTGGTGTGAAAATTGGACTGTTTATTTAAAACTTTTTTTGCTGTTGAAATTTTCATTTGAAATATCTGAAATACTGCAAAAATTTGTGAAATTTTGTCAAGAAACATCTGAAAATTATATTTATATGACCTTAAAATAAGCAAACAAAAAATCTTCAAAAATAAATGTTTATCCCAAATTTTTATTTTTTGTTTTGATATTGTGCGAGGCGTTAAACAAGGATGCGTTATGTCCTCATGGCTATTTATCATATTTATGGATAAGTGTCTAAGAATAGCCCTCTTCGACGAAGAAGGTGTAGATCTTGAAACAGTGAAGTTGCGTGGGTTGGCTTTCGCAGATGACAAGATTGTTATGACAGAATTAATCGAGGACTTGCAGAGAATGTTGAATGAACCTAATACAAGCATAAAGAACATGGGCCTCAAAATTAACGTAAATAAAACGAAGGTAATAGTGTTTGAAGGAAGAAGTGAGAAAACAATGTGCAACATTGTCCTAAATGATGAGACACTAGAACAAGTTGAAAAATACATATATCTGAGTAGCCTATTCACTAGAGGCGGAAAAATAGATGATGAGTTAGATAGGCGCATAAATGAGGATAAGAAGGTTATCAGTAGAACAGGATCCATTTTCAGAGATGAAAACAAATAAAAAAATACTAAAATGACCGTATATAAGTCTTTATTTGTACCGGCTGTAGTATACGGTAGCTAGACATGGACATGTCAAGAAAAGGTCAAGAGTAAAATCAAAGCGACTGGCCTGAAACCTCTACGTACAATATGCGGGAAAATACTGATAGACGAAGTCCAAATCGAGATAATCCTCAAAGAATGTGATACACGGGGAGACACTAGTTGATATATGGGAAAGAAATCAGTCAAGGTGGTTCCGACATACTGAAAGAATGAAAGATGAACGATTGACCAAACAGGTGTATAAAGGTAGAGCAAATGTCGGAATGCCTGGAGATAGACAGCCGAAAGAATGGTTGGAATCTGTAAATGAGACATTAATCCGAAGAGACATAAGAAGCCATGGAAACACGAGAGCTTGCATGAAAAAATGCATGGACGTGCAGGAAGCTAGAGTAGTATGCCAGGACAGAAAAGTTTGGAAGGAAAATAGATCATAGTGCCCAGATCTAATGTTTATGGTTGATTATGAACCAATCTATTGAGATTATTACATTTTCCAATTAGGAAAAGAAACAATCCAAATGTTTAATGTATTTCTAACATTGCTAATATTTAATGCATTCTTCTTTCAAAATTTTTAAATAAAACATAGATTTATTTCAAGAAATTGAGTTAAAATTATTTAGACTCAGTTAAAATGATTCTGAAAGTATTCATAAGCAAACCCTGCAGATTGGACCGAATCATGAGTTTAGTGTATTTGTCATACAGAAGTAATTTTGACCTCTAATTTTTCGAGGAAATGGAAGTGAAATAATTTCGAATTAAAATTAGAAGAAATTAAACATGAATTTTTAATGATTTATAAAAATTGAATAAGAACATTTCAAATCCGGTATCTTTGCAATGGTCATCCATTGTAATAATGTGCTATTAGATAAAAATTGTGAATTATTTAAGCAAATGCATGATTCTGTCATTTTTCAGTGAATAAGTTTCGTTTCTTCAGCATAATCAACTATGAATCCCTCCCTAATAGTCTTCTGCTATGGATATTGTACTTTTCAATAACAATTGTTCATCATTTAAATGAATTAAATAAACAAATGCATCATAGTCACGATGGTTTTATACAAGCACAACATCGCTACAGTAAATGATCATCAGTCATAGATTTATAGTTTATTCTGCTAAAAAACGAAACACATACTGGAAACCCGTCAAATGATGTATTAGTTTATTGAATTCCATTCAATAATGAACAGTTGTTTTTTGAAAAGCACAATATCCATAGGGATATGAACATACCTGGATATTTTTATAAGGGTTTCGTCGTACTAAAAATTAAACGTAGTTGTCCCGGTATTAAAAATACATCTTCCCCGAGGAAGTTTGGTTGAGAATTCAAATTGAACATACCTCGATGTTTTTATAGGGGTTTCGTCGTACTAAAAATTAAACCTAGTTGTCCAGGTATTAAAAATACATCTTCTCCGAGAAAGTTTGGTTGAGAATTGAAATTGAACATACTTGAATGTTTTTATAAGGGTTTCCTCGTACTAAAAATTAAACCTAGTTGTCCAGGTATTAAAAATACATCTTCCCCGCGGAAGTTTGGTTGAGAATTGAAATTGAACATACCTGGATGTTTTTATAAGGGGTTCGTCGTATTGAAAATTAATCCTGGTTGTCCAGGTATTAAAAATACATCTTCTCCGAGGAAGTTTGGTTGAGAATTGAAATTGAACTATCCTGTTAGAATAAGTAAATAAATTAATTAGTTTATTATTCAAGTTATTAATTATTTTTACCTAAATTAGTTTTTCTCCTTAATTTAATTAGATTTATTTTGGCTTAATTATTTTCAACTTAGTTACATTAGTTATAAGTTATTCTATTCAGTTAGAAGTTATTCTTTAATAACTTTTACTTCAGAGTCTGCGCAAAGAAGATATATTCTATTGCGCATGCGCCCAATCTTTGAGAAAATCTATCCATGGAGTACTGAGTGACGTAATCAGTTATCTACACGCGATTGGTAAGATAGGCTCCTGATGTAACGACTGAGGCTCAGTCGATAGCTGAGGATGTGTACTTTTAACGGCCGATGGTAATTACGTGACGTTGGTAACTCAGCCTGGTACAGAACCTTCAACTTAACTTGGAACAGAACCTCATAATGTTTACTTTGCGAGAATCTCCATTACCAACCTCACTGTGTTACCTACTAAGCATGGAACATAACCTCAAAATTACCGACCTCTCCGCTTCACAGACTGATGGTAAGATTGTTCCCTACCTTACCGATATACAGAAAAATGACAATATAAAAAGTTAACGACCTCCCTGTTTTAACGACTGATGGTAACGAGCTGTTTTGTCGATCAATGGTCACTCAGCACGGAACCGAACCTTATAATGCTAACTTAGCAGGGATCCAACTGATAATATACCGACTGTTGGTAACTTTCGACGGTAGCGCTATCTGTTGTCACATTAGCAAACTGCATTGATGGTAATACCGACTGTCGGTAACTTGTGAAGGTGGCGTCATCTGCTTTCACATTGGGAAACTGCATTTCCGACCGAGACCACTTACCGACTGCCGGTGACTTAGCACGGAACAGAACCTGCTCGGTCGGTAATTGACCCAGATAGTTCCGTTCTACGGTGTTCCAGAACCCGCTTAGCCCTACTGCTATGGCTGTTGGAATGGTTTCCAAAAAATGCCGAAATCTGTAAAGCGTTCAAATTTTGCCACTACTAATCGATAAATGGGAATTAAGGGCATGTGAACTTTTTTTCTAAATAAAATTTCGGGTTGAAACTTTGTTAAATGTATGAGAAGACAATAAACTACGTTTACGTACTTTATTCGAAGAGGAATTTGGCAAAAAATTATTTTCGACGAAATGAAAACTGGGTGCATTTTTTGCAATTTTTTGAACCTAAGAACTTTTTTTATACGTGAAATATCGGCTTCAAAATTTGAGAAATGCAAGAGCCGACAGTAAAGTGTTTAGATTCATCAGTTTTGTAGGAAATTCATTTTATTTTTAAAGTTACTTATTTTGTTAAAAATTCTTTCTTTTTTGATTGAAAATTAATTTTTGGTCAAAAATTGATGCTTTTTAGTTGAAAATTCTTAATTTTTATTTGAAAATTTAAGCTTTTTGTTGAAAATTCGTCTCTTTTGGTTGGATCCAAGTGTTTTTTATTTGAAAATCAAAATCTTTTTGGGTTGAAACCATTGAAAACATTTTTTGTTCAAAAATCATCTCTTTTGGTTAAAAATTAATTTCTTTTAAAAAATTCAACAATTTTGTTAGAAAAAATTTTTTTTTTCAACTAGAGTGATGATTCTGAAACCAAAAAAATTACTTTTTAACAAAATTGTTGAATTTTCTACGAAGAAAGTCATTATTATGCGAAAAAGATGAATTCCTAACGAAAAATGTAATAGTTGATATTTCAACGAAAATAAGAATTTTTAACTAAAAAAGATAAATTCTCAACAAAATAGTTCAAAACATTTAACGAAATAACAAAATTTTTATCTACAAACCATAAATAAAACTTTTTGGGTGGAAACATCAACTATAACATTTGTCGTTGGGAATTCATCTCTTATGGTTAAAATCGAATATATTTGTAAAAAATTCAAAATTTTTTTCAAAAAGTCATTTTTTTTTGGTTCCAGATTCATTATTTTAGTTAAAAATTTATTTCATTGATTGAAAATCCAACTACTTTTTTTTTAAATCCTTGTTTATTGGTTACAAATTTATTTCTTAATTGAAAATTTAACTATTTGAGTTGAAGATTTACCATTTTACATTCAATTTACCATTCAGCTATTTTCTTGAAAATTCGTCTTTTCTTGGTCAAGAATTAATTGTTGGCTAAAATTTGAACGTATCAAATTTTTAATGAAATACTTCTCTTTTTTCGTTAAAAATTGAACTATTTGTCTGAAAATTGATTTTTTTTCAGTTGAAAATTTCTAATTTTTAGTTGAAAATTCGTCTTTTTGTTTATTATTTTAAACTGAAATCGTTTTTGGTTGTGTTATCTACAATTATATTTTTTTTTTAGAATTTATCTCTTTTGGTTAAAAATTACTTTCTTTGTAAAAAATTCAAAAATTTTCATGAAAAGTCTTTCTTTTTGGTTTCAGCTTCATTATTTAAGTTAAAAATTCATTTTTTTAAATTTAATTATTTTATTAAAAATTCTCTCTTTTTTGGTTAAAAATTAATTTTGGCTAAAATTGTAACATATCACAATGTTTTATCTTCCCATGTAACTTTTCCATCTTTCGTTGAAAATTCACTTATTTCTTCAAAAATAACTATTTCATTTTTGAGTGAAAATATATCTTTTCTGTAAAAAAATTAATTACTTTGTTAAATATTCATGTGACTATTAAAAATATAAAAAATCAATATAAAATAAAAATTAATATAGGTACAATATTAAATTTCATTTGATTAAATATTCGTTTTTTTCTGATAGAAAATTCATCTTTTTGGTTCAAAACTCGACTGTTTTCTAAAAAATTCATCTTCTTGGCTTGAAAATTTAACTATTTTGTTAAAAATTCTCTTTTTTTTGCAAATTATTTTTTACCTAAAAATTCAACTATTCTATTTTAAGTTGAAAATTGATCCTTTTTAGTTGAAAATCCGTCTTTTCTGGTAGAAAATTAATTATTGTGGTTGAAAATTTTACCATTTTGTTAACCTTTTTTTCAAATAAATTATCTTATTTTAAAATATAACTTGTCAATTATTCCTTGAAAATTCATTTATTTTGTTAAAAATTTGTCTTTTTTGGCAGAAAATTCATCTCTTTGGTATAAAATTAATTATTGTGGTTGAAAATTTAACTATTTTGTTGAATTTTTTTTTCTTTTTGGTTGAAAATTAATTTTTCACCTTAAAATGTAACTATTAGATTTCATGTTTTTTTTCTTGATAATTTTTTTTTTTCACATACGTTGAAAATTCAATTATTTTGTCAACATTTTCTCTTATATGGTAGAAAATAAATTATTTGGTTGAAAACTCAACGTCTAGAAAATTCGTCTTTTTGGGTGGAAAATGTAACTATTTTGTTGAAAATTCGTTTTTTAAATTGAAAATTACTTTTTTCCCCTAAAAATTGAAATATTTTGTTGATTTTTTTTGCAAATTAATTTTTTCAACTTAAAATATAACTATTTCCTTTTTGGTTGAAAATGTACCTTTTTTGTAAAAAAATCAATACTTCATTATTATTACTTATTATTAAATATTAAATATTGAGTATTAAGTATTAGGTATTAGGTTTTAAGTATAAGGTATTAAGTATTCGGTATTGAGTATTGAGTATTGAGTATTAAGTATTAAGTATTAAGTATTAAGTATTAAGTTTTAAGTATTAAGTATTAAGTATTAGGTATTAAGTGTTCAGTATTAAGTATTAAGTATCAACTATTAAGTATTAAGTATTAGGTATTGAGTATTACGTATTAAGTATGAAGTATTAAGTATTAAGTGTTAAGTATTAGGTATTAATACTTTAATTTTCAACCAAAAAGATGAATTTTTAAACAAAAAGATTAATTTTTTACCAAAAGAGACGATTTTTCAAGGAAATAGTCGAATTTTGAACTAAAGAAGATTAATTTTCAACCAAAAATGGAATAGTTAAATTTTCATTTAAAAAAATTAATTTTCAACCAAACTGATTATTATCCAACTGAAATAATGAATCTTTAACTGAGATAGTTGAATTTTAAACAAAAAAGATGAATTTTCAACCAAGAAGATTAATTTATTTTAAATCAGACGAATTTTCAATAAAATACATATATTTTCATTTAAAACAATAAATTGTCAAACAAAAATTGAATAGAAAAAAAAATTTCCAACAAAAAAATTACAAAAAAAAATTACGTTTCCAAGCAAACTGATGAATTTTCAACACAAATGATGAATCTTCAACTGGAATAGTTTAATTTTAAACAAAAATATGAATTTTAAACTAAAATAATGAATATTTGAAAGAATGAAAAATCATTTTAAACTGGAAAAGATTTCAAAGAAATTAAAACAAAATTTCGATTTTTGAAGATTTCGAACAAAACATTTATAAGCTTTTCCAGATTTTTGAAAAATTTCAAGAGAATAAAATTTTATTTTCAAGATGACTAGAAAAATTTTGGATGAATTAGTAGTTTGAAAAGTAAATTTTAAGATAATGTTTAAAAAGATTGCATTTTGATTTATCAAAACAAAATTATTGGTTCTGAATCTGGGTTGTTTTTAAAATTTCATTTCTTTCAGAAATTAAAAAAAAGGTATGAAAAAGTTGATTAAAAATCTCTCAAGTCACTGAATATCTCAATATGAAATATTTTATGATAGAAAAAAATATAAATTTGAAAAATTATTATTTTTTCGGATAACAACAATTTTTTTTCTTTAATTTCATCTTTAATGTACATGTTGGGTATCGTTTTCTTAGGAACTGGTCCAGATAAGAATATTGGTATCATTATTATATCATTGTTATCAATATTATATCATTATCAACTTTATTTTTATCGAAAATTTGATTGGAACTATTCTAATTTTCAACATTTGAACATTTAATATTTCGCTTTAAATTAAAATCTTGAAAGAAAAGAAAACGAAACCAATGTTCTTTTCTCCACCATTTCATAGAAAAATGATTTGCTACTCAAAAAATAATAGTTTCTGAAATTTTTGCATAAATTAAGTAATAAAAGAGTAAATATATAATAAATATGATGTATATATATAATATATATAATATATATATCGTCGTGAACCTTCTTATTCTTCTGACAGAAATTCTCCTACCACGTCTCATTTTCGTGCCGAGTCACCTCTTCATGCCAGGTCCAGGTCTATTTCTCCTGCCAACCTCCTCTTCGTACCAGGTCCAGGTCTCCTCCAGCCCATGACAGGTGCATGGTTCCACCTACCACGATTGCCTTGGCTGCGGGAATCATATATGGACTTGACCAACTTCAATCTATTCGGCTTACTGCCTATAAGAATCCGCGTAGGCCATTTGAACTTCGTAGATATACTTTTCCTGCAGACCGATCAATTTAAGTACACGCAGGAAAGAAAGTTTATGTGCCCATGCCAACACAAGAACAAATTGTATTATCAACATCTGATGGTGACGTCTTTGCACTATTGGAGACTAGTACACTTATTTCTGGAATGTAGACATATAATCGTCGCACTTACCATAGAGCGCGGGCAAAAATCAACATGGAAAGTGGAATGATTACCTTTCTGATCCGCGATGAAATCAACGAAACTCCAGTAGGCCCCATGCGTCAAATCAAATCACATTATAGAGTAGATTATTTAAACCTGAGTGATCCACAACATTAATTCAATTGCAAAAAATGTATAACTAAAATATAAAATTGCTTGTGATCACAAGTCGGCTTATAATAATACAAATAACTCGTAATTACAAATAATAATGAAGTCAATGTATTATTATTGTCGAGGTTTGAATCTTTGTACTTTTGTAACATCTTTGCGAGTACGATTCTTTATTTATAAATTATTCGAAAAAAAGTAAAGCGATAAAAAACTGTTGAGCGAAAAATCGTTTTTTCAGGTTAAAGCCTTAACTGGTTCGAGGTTCTGGTTCAAACGGTCCTAAGTAATTTAAACTTTGAATTTGGGAATGTCCGAATTTACCCCACATGTTCAAACTGAGATGAGAATGTGAAAATGGCGTTTTTGCTACCTTTTTTTTATCCTTATGTAAACTATCGAAATAAACACAAGAATTTTCAAAATAAGTATAGTACATCTACTAAATGAAATTTTTGAACTAATTTTGATGAAAAAATCGAATAAGTATATTTCAAAGTGGCTAGTTCAATTATTTAAACAAATTTTTCATCAAATCTACATTGTTTTCTACCAAGTGATATGGGATCAAAAATGTTGTAACCTATAAATATTTGTTAATTTTATAAATAAGTGTAAAATGTAGGCTTTCAAGACAAGAAACCCGTCGTGTTTCTATCAGAATGTTTTGAAATTATCCTAACAGGTTGAATTTTCAATGAAAAAATAAGAATTCTCGACGGAAAATGTCATTGTTGATATTTCAACAAAAAGAAGAATTTTCAACAAAATAGTTGAATCTATAACAAAAAAAAGATGATTAATTTTCAACCAAAACGGGTGCATTTTTAACTAAAAAAAGATGAAATTTCTACCAAAAGAGATCAATTTTCAAAACAAAAAGACGAATTTTCAACCAAGAGATGAATTTTTAACCAAGAAAATTAATTTTCTATCGAAAATACAATTTTTAACAAAATAAAATTTAAAAAAATACAATTTTTAACAAATTACATGAATTTTCAACCAAAAAGATGAATTTTCATCTTAGATAGTAAATATTTTATTTAAAAAAATGAATTTTTAACGAAGTAGTTTACCTTTCTACCACGTAGTTGAATTTTCAATGAAAAAATATGAATTCTCAACGAAAAATGTCATTGTTGATATTTCAACAAAAAGAAGAATTTTCAACAAAATAGTTGAATCTATAACAAAAAAAGATGATTAATTTTCAACCAAAACGGGTGCATTTTTAACTAAAGAAAGATGAAATTTCTACCAAAAGAGATAAATTTTCAAAACAAAAAGACGCATTTTCACCCAAGAAAATTAATTTTCTATCGAAAATACACTTTTTAACAAAATACATAAATTTTCTACCAAATAGTTAAATTTGCAACCAAAAAGATGAATTTTCATCTAATCTGATGAATATTCTATAAAAAAAATTTTTTTTTAACAAAGCAGTTTAACTATCAACTAAGTAGTTGAACTTTAAATAAAAAATATAAATTCTCGAAGAAAAATGTAATAGTTGATATTTCAGCCAAACAAAAAAAAAGACAAATTTGCAACAAAATAGTTGCATTTTTAACTAAAAAAGACCAAATTTCTACCAAAAGAGATAAATTTAAAAAAAGACGAATTTTCAACCAAGAGATAAATTTTCAACCAACAGAATAGATTTTCTATCGAAAATAAAATTTTTTAACAAAATAGTTGAATCTGCAACCAAAAAAGATGGTTAATTTTCAACCAAACAGTTGCATTTTTAATTTAAGAAAAGATGTTTATTCATTTTTTTCTAAATTTCGAAAACTCATGAGGCATCCTAGAAATTTTTTTCAAAATATTGCATGGAATTTACTGCTTGATCCAATTTTTGGAAATCAATACCATTTGACCACCCTTTATTCTCCAAATCAGTCGAGGGCGTGCTTGAGTAGAGGAAAGTCGTTTCTCCCAGAATTTGGTTTATAACTCATGGTATACTAGCCTTTTGATTCTTCTCCTGAGAGACTTCCTGGAAGGTCTCTTCCTCCCGCCAGACCTCGTTCCTCTGCTGGGTTTCATCTTTCTGCCGACCTTCATCTTCGTGAAACGTCCCGGTCTCCTCATGCCAGGTAAACTTCTGCTCTCGTACTTGGATTCAAAATTGAAGAGCTAATATATATTCGACTTATGCCCTACGACAATCCCACTCGGATATTTGAACTTCGAATATACACTTTTTCTCTCGATAAACAAATTTCATTGAGAAACCAAAAGTATATCGTGTATGAAGCACAATTCTTGTCACGAGTAAGAATTTAAAAAAAACGCGCTTAACTAGGAAAACTGAGAAATCACCTGGAGTTTCGAGAAAAAGACATTGATTTTTTTTTTGACCGTGAATTTCATAAATTTTTCGACGCAAAATCCATTCAATCACTTGAAATATTACAAATTTCATATCACATGTTATAATGCCAAACAAAATAATTTCGAATTCAACTTTTTCTATGTTAAGTTCACTTGTTAACGTTTTCTATAATGAAATCATTTATTTTATAATGCGTAATGCTGAAATCTCATAGCCTGAATATTTTCCATTTCAAACGTATAATTATAATTTAAAGAATTTTAAAATGAAGCTTGGAAGAGTCGCGATATAGTTTTTGTTGTTTTTTGCAACTAAAAACTTTCTTTTACTGGCTCTTTCGAGCAATTTTTTTCCAAATGGCCAAATTTCAATAAATGATTCGGTTATTTTATCGGGAAAGACATTCTCTATAACTTTAATTTTTCTCATTTTAAAAACAAATTTTCTACGGCTGAAACCATGATTTATCAAGATTCAGACATTTTTTTTCAAATTGCTAAGAAGCAACAGTAAAATAAAATAAATTACGAAAACTATTGTTTACAATACGATATTCTGAATCCGTTCAATAATAAAACGCTTTTATATAATTTCAAATTATATTCTATTTCAGTCTGAAATATTCCATTCTAACACATTTAATTCGACATTTTTTAATTCGAAAAAATATAACTTTTTAATTTTGCGATCTAATTTGAAAAGTGGACAGTTTGAAAAAATATAATCGTGCAATATTTCTTTTTGCGAACCTAAAATTGCCTAGAATTATATAATTTTGAAAATTCTCAAAAATGTATTGATTTGTTTTTCAATTTAGAGTATTGGATATGACAGGTTAGTGAAGATTGCAATTGTCCCGCGCTTCGCGCTTGAATCAGGTGAAATTTTCGACAAAAAAGTTAATTTCCAACCAAATTTGGACTTTCTACCAATTTCCAACCAAAAAAAACGATTTTTCGACAAAAGAATTAAATTTCCAACAAAAAATTAGTTTTCAACCAAATAGTGGAATTTTCTAGCATTTCCAAACCACAAAGACGATTCTTAGACAAAAAAGTTAAATTTCCGACAAAAAAGTTAATTTACAACCAAATTTGGACTTTCTACCAAAATACTTAAATTTTTAATAAAATCCATACATTTTCAACCAAATGGTTAAATTTTCATACCGAAAAGATTAATTTTCCACAAAAAAGTTAATTCTCAGCCAAATAGTATAATTTTTTATCATTTTTAAACCAAAAACACTAATTTCCAAGAAAAACTTTAAATTTCCAACAAAAAAGTGAAATTTCAAACAAATAGTGGAATTTTCTAGCATTTTCAAACTAAAAAGAGGAGATTTCTACAAAACAGTTAAATTTCCGACAAAAAACTTAATTTTCAACCAAATTTGGACTTTATTCCAAAATACTTAAATTTTTAACTAAATAGATCAATTTTCAACAAAATGGTTGAATTTTCATACCGAAAATATTATTTTTCAACAAAAGAGTTAAATTTTCAACAAAAAAGTTCATTTTCAACCAAATAGATGAATTTTCAACTAAAATTATAAACCTTTAACCAAACAACTGAATATTTAACAAAGTAGGTAAACTTTCAAATAAGTGCTTATATTTTTCACCAGAAAAGACCAATTTTGAAAAAATAGCCTGAACCCTATTCATAAATTGTTTTATCGAGAAAAAAAAACTTTTCCAAAGAAAATCAACATTTTACAAAAAAAAAGCTTTCAACAAAAATGTTCGTTATTTTTCAACCAACTAGTTGAACTTTCTACGAAAATAGTTGAATTCACGGTTGAATTCAACAAAAAAAGACTGAAATCTGAAATCGAATGATTAAATTTATCGGATCGTTTGAATTTTTTTAAAAATCTACCTGAAATCTTTAAGAAATAATTGAAGTATTTGTGAAATATTTTTAATCTATCCGAAATCTTTGCGGAATATTTGAAATCTTTGAAATCTTTAGGAAATCATTGTAATCTTTCTGAAATATTTGGAAATATTTGTGAAATATTTAAAATTTTTGGTAATATTTGTAAAATTATTAAAATCTTTGGAAAATCATTGAAATCTTTAGAAAGTCATTGAAATCGTGCGATCTTTGAAATCTATCTAAAATCTATGCGAAATATTTGAAATCATTCATAAATTTTTAAACAAATAGTTCAATTTTTCACCAGAAAACACAAATTTTCAACAAATTACATAATTTTCCAACTAAATATTTTGAGCAATGTATTTGATGTTAGTTCAAACTTTATTTGATTAATTTTTAACGAAATAGTTGAATTTTTAAACTAGAAAAGATGAACTTATAACAAAAAATGGTGTAATTAAATTTTTATTGAGGAGAATTAATTTTCAGTAAAAAAATGATGAATTTTGTACCAAGTAGTTTAATTTTATAGCACATTTTTTAATTTTTTAGCCGAAAATACGCATTTTGTACAAAACAGTTGAATTTTCAACCCGTAAATGTAAAAGGTACATTTTCAACCCAAAAAGATTAACAAAATATGTAGTTGAATTTTCAATAAAAATAAAATTTGTTAGTCAAGAGCGAAACAAAATTTTAATCAAATTGTTCAATTCTCAAGCCAAAATAAAGAAATTTTCAACGAAACAGTTGGGTTTGAACCAAAAAGTATGACTTTTTAATATAATCGTTGAATTTTCAAAAAAATATTTCAATTTCGAACCAAATAATAAAATTTTTAAATAAAAAAGATGATTTCTTAACGAAAAATTTAATAGAAAACTTTTCAATCGAGAAGATTGAACTTTTAACAAAAAATAGTTGGATTTTCTTATTGGATAAATAAATAGGAATTTCGATAATTTATAGAATAAAGAATAACATTTTAAATAAACATTGAAGTTCATTTTTAGACTATTTTTTATCCCTAAAGTGAGTCCGAGGACTGAAAACGTCTCGAATTTTGACAGAATTAAAATATACATATTTCGTGGTATTGAAAGACCATTTTTGCAAAAAATTACTCATTTTATTTTTAACCAATGAATTTCCAACAATAATAGTAGAATTTACAATTAAAAAAGACGATTTTTAAACAAAAAAGTTGAATTTTGAATCAAAATAGTTGAATTTACAACTCAAAAGCTAAATTTTCAATTAAATAGTTTGATTGGCAACCAAATAGTTAAATGTTTTACAAGAATAGTTGAATTTGCAACGCAAAAAGATGAATTTTCAGAAAACATTGAATTTTCAACCAAATAGTTTGATTGGCAACCACAAGGTTTAATTTTCTACCAAAAAAGTTCAATCTTCAACCAGAAAATACTAATTTTCAAGAAATATTTGAATTTTCAATTCAAAAAGACGGATTTTCAACCAAATAGTTTAATTTGCAACCAAAAAGTTAAATTTTATACCGAAAAAGTTCAATGCTCAGAGACTGTTTAGAAAGAGTTATTCTCCTTTGGGACTTTGCGATTCTCGACTTCCGTGTCAGAAAATTGATGACCTTTTTCTCGCGCGCGTTCTTTTTTGAGCATTTTTGTGCGAAGTATATTTTGTCCACTTGACTGGCAGTGCTTATCGGCTGTCACATTTATCGTTTCAAGAAAAGTATTGAGCAAGATAGAGGTTATACCAAAGCCCCAGGTCAATACAGTGTTGAGACGTTAACTATCATAAAAGTCACCGATATTTCGAAAGCGATTGTTGCAAGAACAGTATTGAGCAAGGCAGAGGTTATACAAAAGCCCCAGGTCAATACAGTGTTGGAACTCTAGGTAAAAAAAATCGTCAAAATCTTGACTCTCATTTTTCAAGAGCATTATCGAGCGAGGTAGAGGTTATACCGAAGCCTTAGGTCGATATAGTGGTTAGTCAGGAAAACCATAGACATAGATTTCTGTTTTTACGATATACAGACAATAAGAGGAGTTGTACTGCTCGAATTGGCTGCGAAAGTCGGAAGATATAAATCTTGGTAGAAATGAGAATTTCCTGTCAAAAGGAACTTCGAAAAATAAGACAGTTGTAAATTCTTCACAAATTGAAGAATTTGTGAGAATAGCATCCGTTGAACCTCTCTTACGCTCTCTCAAAATATCTCTCTCTCTCACCGGTCACGGCGGGATACCTGAGGCTCGGACGTTCTCGAGCCCAGGCAGCAGAATCGAAGTGTGAGCCCACATTATCGTTTTAAATCTTTTAAAGAAATTATCGTGAGTAAAACAATCAGCCATCTCATAATCACCTGGTATTAATTGGCATTGTATTTTAACTATTACATTTATTGTGTTTTGACAAGTCCTACCTTCGGATGGGAAAACACCCAATGTAATTTCCTTTATTCTGTGAATCGACTCATTAAAGGATTCTAAGAATAAAAGTAGAGTAGAATCGTGAGATTCACGTACCTGAGTACGAGTAAAAATCGTCAATTTGTCCGAAGTGTTCATATAATAAAGAAATATTTTAAGACTAGTTTAAAAATAATTGGTATAAATTGTAGGCCTATCCAGTAGAATCATTTTGCGTGTTTTAATTTTAAAGAAAGAGAGAGAGAAATCATACACAGAAAAAACGGAAGACAAAGTTTACATCGATTCCAGGTGAAAGATTCGCTGTAACAAAAAATAACCTTGCCGGTTAAACTTTACACGAATCGAAGATAATTTCCTATTTTTAACCTTGCCTGGATAATCTTTACAATGGCATTTAAAGGTCGTTTAAGGTCATTTTAAGGACAAAACGGCTATTCTTAATTGAATTGATGATACTTGTTGATTATTTGTTTCTGGCGCGTATGAATTGTGTTCCTTACAATTGAATATTTCACTCAGATTTTTTTTCAGATATTTACAATTACATTCAAAGGTCGCTGAAGGTAATTTTATGACCAAAATGCTCATTCTCAATTAAATTGACGCTCATAATTGGTTATTAATTTCTGTCGCATATAAATTGTGTTTTTTACTATACAATATTGTACTCAGATTTTTTTCAGATTTTGGCACTCACATTCAAAGATCGCTGAAGGTTGTTTGAAGGCCAAATGGTTATTCTTAATTAAATTACCGCTATTCTTTGATTATTTATTTCTGGCGCGTATGAATTGTGTTCTTTAGAAAAACAATATCGTACTTAGATTTTTTTCAGATGTTTGCAATGACATTCAAAGGTCGCTCAAGGTCATTTTAAGGTCAAATGGTTATTCTTAATTATATTGGCGCTATTGATTGATTATTAATTTCTGACGCCTATGAATTGTGTTCTTTACTATACAATATTGCACTCAGATTTTTTTTCAGATTTTTTCAATTACATTCATAGGTCGTTCAAGGTCATTTTAAGGTCAAATGGTTATTTTAAATTGAATTAGCGCTATTGATTGATTATTGGTTTTGCTGCGTATGAAATATGTTCTTCACTTTACAATATTGCACCCAAATTTTTTTCAAATTTTCACAATGACATTCAAAGGTCGCTCAAGGCCATTTTAAACAAAAAATGGCTATTCCGAATTAAATTGACGCTATTTTTTGATTATTCATTCCTGGCGCGTACGAATTGTGTTCATTACAATTCAACATTGCACTTTAATTTTTTTCAATTTTTTACAGTGACACAGGAACGTCGCTCAAGGTCATTTTAAGGCAAAATGATTATTCTCAATTAAATTGACGCTGTTTATTGATTATTTACTTCTAGCGCGTATGAATTGTGTTTTTTATAGTTCAACATTGGACTCTGATTTTTTCAGATTTTTACAATGACACTCAAAGGTCGCTCAAGGCCATTTTAGGACCAAAATGCTCATTTTTATTTAAATTGACGCGATTCATTGAATATTTATTTCTGACGCGTATGAATTTTATTCTTTACAAGTCAATATTGCACTCAGATTTTTCTCAGATTTTTACAATAAAATTTAAAGGTCGCTTAAGGTCATTTAAGGGCAAAAATGGCTATTCCCATTTGAAGCATTGTTCATTTTATTGACTCAGATCGAGGCATGTCTGAATTCGCGCCCCTTATCACCAATTTCCAATGATCCTAATGATATAGTCATCCCGTTAACTCTTGATCATTTCCTTGTTGGGTTGAATACAAAGTTCCAATTGGGGTTTTTGCACTACTTGAAGTGTATTATTTTGTATCCCCTAAAACTTGAAGAACATTTGCCAGTTGTCATTATGCTTTATTGTTGTTGCATTATTGTTTGAAAAATTATCATTTTTATAAAAATTATAATTTTTCACAGAAATATTTGTTTTCGTTTGTCAGTTGTCAGTTATATTGAATGATTGTAGCATTATTTTTTCAAAAAATTATAAATATGACAAACATTATAATTTTTAAAGAAATCATTTTTTTGCGTGATTGAAAAAGCTCCTAGAGATATGGCTGATACTGGTCCAACAATAAACATAGTTATTTTCATAGGACTATTAGTTTCTTGTAACTTGAAGTCTAAAAATTGAAATCGATATGCACATGCTTTTTTGGTATTTAGTGAAGATGGAGGGGATGATAACAATGATTCAACTTGAGCTTTGACATTTTTTTAAATTAATTTTTTATGCATGAAGTTTGAGGAACATACGTCAATTGTTTTTTTATTGCTCTGAATTTAAATTAATTTTTTTATCAAACAAAAAAATAATTCATGAAACGAATTCATTAAACGAACTACTTTGTTAAAACTTCATTTTTTGGTTGAACATTAATGATTTTCATTGCAAGTTAATTTAGTTGTTGGAAATTATATTTTTTTTTAAATTAAGAAACTCATGTAATTTCATGCATTACCAGGATTCAGATTAAAACTTCATAAAATCTGACTTCAACCCATTGTTAATGTACATATTGCTACGCAAGTTTTTCGTAGTTTTTTCTAGAGTTTCGAAATCTGTTTAGGTAACACGGATGTCGTCAAAAAGTGGAAAAGTATGTGAATGGTGATATTAGTTCAAACGCTTTCAGTAACCAAAAATACATTTTTTTCATTATAACTGACTCCAATGAAATGCAAATATTTCGCTGGACAAGCTTGAAGTTTATTGTCCAAGTAATAACGAATAAAAGAGATATATAAATAAAATGTCTCACAACCGTGAGATGGGTGGACACAGGATACGACGAAATCACAACGACAGGCCGGCGAAACGGTCTTGATACCTCTCCTCCTTTTCTTTCCCCTATGGGGACACCATGGACTCAATTAATTATAGCACTACTATTATTAGAATCGCCTATCCGCCAAATCGTGTTTCATTGACTGAAACAGGTGATAATCGGATGGGGCCAATTCTGGTAATTATGCCCAAGTTTAAAATGGTTTACTGAGTCGCGCGAGCAACATGTGGCAGAGCGTTGTAATAGAGCAGCATAACTTTTCGGCTTCCTTGCTCAGTAAATCGCCTTTTCTCGTCAAGTACTTCGTTCAATTTGTGTAATTTTCTGCTGTAGCGTTCTGCAATAACTGATCGACGTGTTTCCAAAAGCTCATAATAGAGGACACCCTTTATATCCCAAAGCCATTTACTGGGCAAGGAAGCCGACAAGTTATGCTGCTCCATGACAACGCTCGACCTCATGTTGCTCGCGCGACTCAGCAAATCATTTTAAACTTGTGCTGTAATGTTCTCCCGCACGGGGCATATTCTTCAGACTTGGTCAATGACTTTATCGGCTCAAAGACTCCAAGTTCCTTTCGCGAGGGAATCCGTGAGGTACCTAATAGTTGGCGCACTGTCGTCGATAACAATAGACAATATTTTGGCGATTGATCTGATATTTATATACTTTATGAAAAAATTTTTTTTTTTCTAAATGTAGAAATTAAGTTATACACCTATTACTTAAGACTGAGCACTGGCTTTTCAACCATGCATAGTACCCTGAAGCAATACTTGTCACATTCATGGCTGCGCCATATAAAAAATATTGCCTTATCAATAAATAAATCTGGTGTTATGACATTATGATGATTATGAAGAAATAATGTATAAGGTGTGAACGAAAAAATTCATTTTTCGTAAACGAAATTTTCAACTGTGTTTGGATAAAGGCATAACCCACAACTTTTTTGTCTCAAGAATAAAAAAAAGAAAATTCAATTTCCTATAAGAATAAATGCCTTTAGAATAAAAATTTAAAATTTGTTTAAAAGGATTGTGTCACCAAAGTCATTTAGCGAATACTAACGAAATTACCTTACTTCACAAACTTTCAGTTAAAAAAAATTAAAAGCTATATATATGTATATATAATTAAAAACTGAAGGTTAACAACCACCGCAGGGTCCTACTGGGTGCAACTGTCATCTGAAAAATGACATCGGCTCCCAGTAAGACCGCAGTAAATCCCATTCATAGCCACGTCTCACAACCGTAAGATGGGTGGCCATGGGTGGCATATATATATATATATATATAGTCGCGGACAATTGTCCAGGGATGGTCCCGAAGGAATAACCCCTAAGCGGAGGCGTAGCAACCGTGCCGAAAGCTAATTCAACAATTTAGATGAAAATTTGTCTTTTTTAATTGAAAATTCAACTATTTCGTTGAAAATCCACATATTTGGTTAAAAATCGATTTTTTCTTGGGAAAAAAGGAATTTTTTTGCCGAAAATTTAACTATTTGGTTCAAAATTTGTTTCTTTTTTTGTTGCAAATTATTATTCATTTGAACTTCAAATGTAACTATTATTCCAGTGGATTATTCCATAATTTTAGTTAAAAATTCATCTCTTTGGTTGAAGATTCAATTTTTATAGTAAAAATTTAATTATTCAATTTTTAGTTGAAAAGTGATATTTTTTAGTTGAAAATTCATTTTTTTTTGTAGAAATTAATCTTTTTAGTTTGAAATTAATCTTTTTGGTAAAAAATTCAACTATTCTAGTTAAAAAATTACAATTTTAGTTGAAAATTCATTTTTCAGGTTGGAAATAAAATTATTTGCTTGAAAGTTAAACTCTTTTGTTAAAAAGTAATTTTTTTTGCTGAAGATTCATTGTTTTAATTAAAAATTCCTTTTTTTTTTGTTGAAAATTGAGCTGTTTGATTGAAAATTTGTTTCTTCTTTGGATTTTTTTTTGGTTGAACATTCATTTTTTGACAAAAAATGTAATTACTCAATTTTTGCTTGAAAAATTATATTTTTTAGTTGAAAATTCGTCTTTTTTTGTAGAAATTAATCTTCTTGGTTGAAATCAGTTTGTTTGAAAATGTAACTATTTTTATTAAAGTAATGTTTTTAACTGAAAATTTAACTTATTTCGATTGAAAATTCATCTGTTTGGGTAAAAATTAATTTTTTTCAACTTCAAATTTAATTATTTAAGTTTTGGTAGAAAATGTATCTTTTTTAGTAAAAATGATTTTTTTGTTTGAAAATTCAACTATTTCAGTTAAAGATTCATTCTTTTATTATAAAACTCTTATGTTTGGTTTAACATTAATTTTTTTAACTGAAAATGTTACTATTCCATTTTTGGTTGAAAATTATTATTTTTTTAGTTGCAAATTCAACTATTTCGTTGAAAATTGGTCTTTTTTAATGAAAAATTCAACTATTTTGTTAAAAATTTAAGTATTTGGTTGAAAATTTGTAATTTTTGATAGACAATTAATCTCTTTATTTGAAAATTAATCATCTTTTTTAAAAATTCATCTTTTTGATTGAAAATTCAAATTTTCCAGTTAAATATTCATCATTTTAGTTGAAAATTAATCTTTTTGGTTTAAAATTCAACTATTCCAGTTGAAGATTCATCCTGATTGTCCTCATTCTTTGGGCAGTTCTTCTTCTGCTGCTAAGCATTCTCTTCGTGCCAGGTCAAGGTCTCCTTCGGCAAATCGTTCTTCTTTAAGCGTGCTTGGAATTATACTTGAAGATCAGAAATCTGTTCAACTTATTCCCCACGCTAATCCGGACCGGCGATTCGAAACTCAAAGGTACACTTTTCCGCGCCATACACAACTTCACATAAGCGGAGCCAAGAAACAAAATTTGCCTTTGCCGACCGTAGAGCAAACTGTATTATCAGCGCTCAATGGTGACATATTTGCAATATTCGAGAGAAATAATAGAATTCTTCGTGGAATATATACATCAAACTCTGGTTTTCGAAGACGGGCAAAAATAAACATAAATAGTGGCAAAGTAGAAGATATGACCCTAAGAGAAATTAAAGAATCTCCCTTGGGCAGCGATCGCCCAATATCAAGGAATTTTAAATCCATAACGGTAGATAGCGTTCGTCCACAACGTTAAATTAATTTCTTCTCAATGTGGAAATAAAATAAAACATTGTGTATAATCCGAATTAGCATCAAAATGTTACAAGTAACTGGTAATTGAGGGACTGCATTCTATAATCATCTAGAAATTTTTCTTAGTTAATGGAGTTGCCCCTCCCAAAAAAAAACTAAAAAAAAAAAAACTTTCCAAACAAGTTTTGGCAAGTAGCTTTTGCAGTTTTTAAAGTGAAACAGAAAAACAAGTTTTTTAGGAATACATAGTCTGTGGAATACTAATAATTCTTACAATATTCTTTAAAGTACCTGTACACCCATGGATAAACTTGAAGCCTCTTTAATTTCTTTGTATTCCTTTAAATGCCTTAAAATAACGTGAAACCGTGCGAAATTTTCTCAAATATCTTGGAATCGCCTGCAATATTTCAAATTCAATTTTGAAAAGCCTTCGAAATCTTCTAAATTTCTATAACATCATTTGAAATGTTAATAAAATTTAAATAAATTCATTGAAATTTGTTGTACTCTATTCATAATCCTCAAAATCTTTGGAATCTTGAAATATAGCGTACAGCTTTGAAGAAAACTACTACCACATGAGTCGCAGTTTTATACAACACAACTGCTGCTGATAAATGAATGTTATATGAGAAGCAGTTGAAATTCACCTTTGAAATCCTTCAACATATTTTTAGAGTGTTAGCTCACCGGGAATTCTTATTTGAGACAGGGAATGAATGAAAGTATTATACAAAAAAAATTCACGTAAAGAATTATAATTATGCATATATATATATATATATATATATATATTCATGATGATCCATTAGAAGATGAGGATGATGATTCTTTTGAACTTGACGATGATGAACTTACAGTCAACTTAGATCTTGTCTTGCAAAATAAGTTGTACGTTCTATGTTCATGAAATATGTAATGTTACTTTAAACCTTGAAAGAAAACTAAATGCACAGTTTCATGAAATATAATCAAAAATTTTTATTTTTCAACGGCCATATTGGATCTGAAATTTTGCATATTGTAATTTTGACAACAGATTCTCAATCAGAAACCTTGAAAACCCCTAGGTAGTGTGTTTTATAACATTTAGGTAAACAAAAATGTCTAATTATAAATCGCCATATTGGATACCCTGTTTTGAATTTTGTAATTTTTACGTCCAGATTCATAATAGGAAACCTTAACAACCCCTAATCTCTCTGTCCCTCTCCTTCTTCACCCCCCTATGTTCGTTTTGACCCAAATTTCTGAAAAATGTTCTGAATGTCGATCCAAGAAATTCATGAACAGACTTTTCCGCTTTTCTGAAAAATGTACAATCCCTTATGATTATTTTGAGTTAAATTTGTTAATAATTTTCATAATATTGAGTTTAGGAGTCTACAAACAAATTTTTTGGCTTGTTTGTAAAATTTCCGATCCTGTTTGCAAAATACAGGAATTTCCAATCGAATAGTTGAATTTTCAACAAAAAAATAGAATAGTTAAATTTGCAGTTCAAAAAAAATTGAACAAAAAAAACGAATTATTAACGAGTTGACTTGAACGAAAAAATACTACTTTTCAACAAAGTAGTTGAATCTTTAACCAACTAGATGAATTCTGAATAAACAAGATTAATTTTCTAACAAATAGACGAATTTTTAACAAATAGTTCAGTTTTTAGGCTAAAAAGTCTAATTTTTTTTAAAACAGTTGAGATTTATACTGAAAAAGAAGAGTTTTCAAGATGAAATTAATTTTCTATCAAGAAAGGTGAATTTTCAAACGAAATAGTTGAATTTTCATCCAAACATGGAATCGTTAAATTTTCAGTTAAAAAAAACAACTAATTTTTCAACAAAAAAAAACTTTGAACCAGTTGAATTCAACTTATAGTTAAATTTTTTAATTATCAAGGACATTTTTTCAACAAAAAATGGAATAGCTACATTTTCAGATACAAAATTATTTTTACCAGAAAGAAAACGAATTTCGAACAGAAAAGTTGAAGTTTTCAAATAAATAGTTTAATTTTCTACCAAAGTACTTTAGGGCAAAAATGGGTACAATTGGATAATGGACGTCCCCTTTAGATACATGAAAATACTCGTGAGAAAAGTTCTTTTATCCTGAAGAGAAAGCTTAGATCAATATCAGTGAATTGGAACGTTTCGTTGGGTAGGAATCGACCCACCCGTGACCCAGTGGAACCGCCCGGCCGTTACGTATATTAGAGCTGAAGTGGCAAGGCGTCTACTAAATTCTACCATATATTTTTTATATTAAAAAAAAATTAAAAATCCAATTTTCAAATATGGAAAAGGGTTTTTCGAGATGAACATTTTTTATTTATTTATTTTTTTTTCAGGTATATATTTTTTTTTATTGTATAAAGGCATTCGAATATTAGCATTTTTTTAAAGAATTGATTCGGAGTATTTATTATTTTGGCGAATTCATTTTTCTACTTACTTGTTCAATTTTCAACCAAAAAGATAAAATTTCAAACAAAAAGATAAATTTTCAACCAAAAAGATAAATTTTCATCCAAAAAGATAAATTTTCAACCAAGAAGATTAATTTTTATCCAAACAGATAAAACTTCAACCAAGAAGATGAATTTTCAACCAAAAAGATAAATTTTCAACCAAGAAGATTAATGTTTTACCAAAAAGATGAATTTTCAAAAAATACATCAATTTTCAAGTCATAAAGATAAATTATCTACAAAATAGTTGAATTTTCAACCAAAAAGATAAATTTTCAAACAAAAAGATAAATTTTCAACCAAAAATATAAATTTCCAAACAAAAAGATAAATTTTCAATCAAAAAGATAAATTTTAAACCAAAAAGATAAAGTTTCAACCCAAAAGATAAATTTCCAGCCAAAAAGATAAATTTTCAACCAAAAAGATAAATTTTCGACCAAGAAGATGAATTTTCAACCAAAAAGATAAATTTCCAACCAAAAAGATAAATTTTCAACAAAAAAGATAAATTTTCAAGCAAAAAAATACATTTTCAACCACAAATATGAACTTTCAACAAAAAAGTTAAATTTCAACCCAATTGTTTATTTTTCTACTAAATTGTTCAATTTTCAACCAAGAAGATAAATTTTCAACCAAAAAGATAAATTTCCAAACAAAAAGATAAATTTTCAATCAAAAAGATAAATTTCAAACCAAAAAGATAAATTTTCAACCAAGAAGATTAATTTTTATCCAAACAGATAAATCTTCAACCAAGAAGATGAATTTTCAACCAAAAAGATAAATTTCCAACCAAAAAGATAAATTTTCAACAAAAAAGATAAATTTCTTGGATTTTTGAATAAAAAATATGCATTTTCAACGAACTGGGTAAACTTTCAAATAAAAAATTTGTTCAACGAAAAATGGAATAGCTAAATCTCCAGTTGAAAAAATTAATTTTACAACAACAAAAAAACAGATTTTCATCAAAATAGTTACATTTTCAACGGAGGTGATGAATTTTAAACTGAAACGGTAAACCTTTAACTGGAATAGTTCAATTTTCAATTGGGCAGATGAAGTTTTAACTAAAACTGTGAAATATTCAACTGGATTGCTCAAATTAGCAGTTAAAAAAATTAATTTTTCACAAAAAAAAACTAATTTTCAAAAAAGTACTCAAATTTTTAGTTGAGAAAAATGTATTTAAAAAATCATATTTTCCACAAAATAAGTAAATTTACAATGGAGGAGATTATTTTCAATTCTTTAATTTAACTTTCAATTTAATTTTCAACCAAGTAATTTAATTGTCAACCAAAATCATTAATTTTCTTACAAACAAGAGGAATTTTCAACAAAATACATGAATTTTTCACCACTTTCTAAATAAAAAAGATAAATTTTAGAACAAATAGTTGAATTCCAAAATAAAATAGATCAATTATTAAGGAGAAATGGAAAAGTAGAATTTTTAGTCTAAACAATTAATTCAATTTGTTTAATTTTTAACAAAAAAATGGAATTATATCAATCCACAATGCCAAATTTCCTGTCCAAATAGACCAATGTTCAACAAAATAGTTGTATTTCCTACCTACAAAAATCAATTTTCAACCAAATATTCGAATTTTGGAACAAAAAAATCAAACATTGACCAAAAACAGTTGAGTTTTCAGCAAATACATAAATTTTCCGCGCAAAATTGAATAGGTAATATTTGAGTAAAACAAAATAAATTAAAAAAAAAATAGTTAAATTTCCATGAGCAAAATTCAAGGACTTTCCCAAGTTTGTTCCAGGTAGAGAAAAATTGAAGGATTTTTCCAGGTTTTTGAGGATTTTCAGGACACTAGACACCCTGGGCTAACAAACAGTATTGTTTAAACAATGTATTGCTATTGTTAATAATATTCTCTTGGAATAATGCTAAAAAATTGAAGTTTTCTTACATTTTTCTACTTTTCATCTAATTTTCGATTATAGCGAGATAGATAATTCATTAAAGTTGAAAAAGTTGATTGCTTTATCAACTTATGTAATATTATTTTGACAATATTCAATTTGAATAATGCTAGAAAGTTGCGGTTTTTTCTGAAAATTTTAACTATTTGTCCCATTAATTTTTTAAATTAAAAATGTTATCACCCTTTTTTTAGTTGAAAATGTATAATTTTTGAATGACACTTCTAACTATTTCCCTAAAAATCTGTATTTTTGGGTAGAAAATTTATCCTCTTAGTTAAAAATTCATGATTCTGAATGAAAATTCCACTGTTTGGTTACAAATTAATTTGCCTTGATCGAAATGAAACCATTTTTCTAAAAAAGTATCCTATTTTGTTGAAAAATCAATTGCTTCGTAAAAAAATTTTTTTTGTGACTCAATCTGTTTTTGATTTAAAATAAAAATCGGTTTCGGTTGAAGTATCAACTATTACATTTTTCGTTGAGAATTCATCGCTTTTGGTTGGAAATTTAACTATTTTGTTGAAAAATCATTGATTTTGGTTGAAAATATATTTTTAAACTAAATATTCAATTATCCCAGTTGACGATTTATAATTTTCGATAAAAATTCAGCTCTTTGGTTGAAAATTTAACTATTTTGTGGAAAATTCGTTTTTTTCTTGTTGTAACTAAATTTTTTAGCTGATAATTCAACTATTCCATGTTTTTTTAAAAGATGATCTTTTTTATTGGAAAAAAACACTTTCCACTTTGTGTATTCAAGTTTTTATACTGCTTAAATTTTTCAGAGTTTTTTCCAAGTTTAATTCAAATTTCACTGTCGACTTCGCATTCTTCAAATCCAAATTCTACGATAAATATTTGAAATTTTATGTTGATTTCATTGAAGTATTTCAGGTTCAAATTTGATATCAAGAGAAAAAATGTAAGTAAGATCAAATGCAATAAAAAATTTGACTTTTAAACGCGAAGTTCATTCATAAGTTAAGTTAGTCTTAAGTAATAAAAAGTTGTTCATCATGTGTTTTCCATGTTTTTTTATAATTTTATAAAACGTTTATTGCATTTCCGTTTGTTTTCGATTTTTTTCAAAGTTCGAAAATATTTTACTTTCAATTTTCTGTACTGTATTAATTTTCATACAATTTTGGAATTATATATATTATGAATCCGATGTGTTTTTAATCGCGAAATAAAAAAATAATATATTTTGTTTCGCATTCATACAGTTATAGATTCAAACTTCAATATTATACTGAAATTTAGAAAAAATCTAGTTTTGAAGAGATTTGAAAAATAAATGTTTTTATTGGTGAACTTAAGAGTGCTTTTAATTTTTTAAATCCTGAAAGTTATACAGAATATAGAAAATTTGTTCAAGGTTCGCTCTCATCCCAGACTCTTGAAATAGTTCAATGAACAATTTCTATCCATTGAGAAGTAGGTTGATCGTAAACTTGTTCATAAAATTTTTGGCAAAGTGATCAACTTTGTATCTACTAACAAATTATTTTTTCGGAGGTCATTGTGAAGCTACTGATATTTAATAGTACTAAAAACAAAATCTATATATTTAAAAAAGGCTGAATTGTGAATTTTTAAAATAAATTTGTATGAGGAATTCACCATTTTCAATAATTCCTAATCTATTTGCGAGAATTGTTACTTAGAAGTAATTTTGAGTACATTAGACGAAGGAACCGTATGCCTATCTGTTCAAGAGCAGCTGAAAAGTAAATTTTTAAGATTACCTTTTTTATTATGTTAAACATTATTATAATGTTCAATGTTTCATGATTATGCATTGCTTTTACATATATTTTGATGCAAATTTTAAGGAATTATATACATGAATCTCGTTAACCCTCCATTAAGCATTTTTTATCATTAGTATGTTTATATGTAACAAATACAATTTTGTTATATTTTTTTAACAACATGAGTAAGCAGTTTAAGGAAGTATTCATAACTAATTTTTTACTGATTTTGTACAGTTGCCGGCAATCCAAAATAGTTTGAATAAACCAAGAGTCTTGAGTCTATATTTAAGTATATACTTCTGCGGAACAAATTGACTAAAAAAATTATTTAATACGAGTTGGATGTTTTAGGTAGTAACAGCTGGAAGTCATTTCTGCCTTAAAAAAGTATAGTAGCAGTTAGCAACTATATGGCTGTAGATCACTGGAAGTTATGAGTGCTCTAACTATTTTTAATTAAAGTGACCAGCTTCCTTTTGAAATTAAAATCTTGAATTTTGGCCACAAAATCAAGTCTGCCAGCCCACTGTTGAATGGCGACTTGTAAAAATTGTGAATCTTTTCGTCATATTAGTTTTTTGTTCAATGTCACTTACCCTTATTCTTGTCAGATGGAACCGAAATTCCTAGCGATAAAACCGCACAAAATATTAGGAGACTTACACAAAATGTATTTCCCATTTTGTTATGAAATTATACAGTCACAAAAAAGACGTAAAATAAAGCAATTTCATGCTGAAGTTGGATCCTGGTTAGAGCACCCTTAAGATAGAGGTGGAAGGTGCAAACTCCGTCATCCTCATAGTTTATGTTTCATGTGAACTATAATAACATCCTTTATTTTTTGGATTCTTAATCCAGCTTAAATATCAGCATGTTTCTGCATTAAACAGGTCTATCTTTTTTCAAATGAGCACTCGAGACAGCTTCAGAAAATTTTTCCTCAGAAAATTTACTATCGAAATTTTGAATGTTATTGTTGTTATTGAAGCCGATAGTGCTTTTCAAATTTTTGGAAATAAATTTTTTCTTCAGTCAATTTTTCCTTTGAAAAATTACTGTCGAATTTTGTAACGTTATTTTTCTTATTGAAGCCGATAGAGCTTTTTACATTTTCGGAAAAAAAATTTTGTTCAGAAAATTTTTTCTTAGAAAATTTATTATTGTAATTTTGAATGTTATTGTTGTTATTGATGCCGATAGTGCTTTTGACATTTTTGGGCAAACATTTTTTCTTCAGACTATTTTTCCCCAGAAAAATTACTGTCGAATTTTTTAATGTTACTGTTGTTATTGAAGCCGATAGAGCTTTTTACACTTTTAGGAAAACATTTTTACTTCAGAAAATTTTTCCTCAGAAAATTTACTATTGAAGTTTTGAATGTTATTGTTTTTATTGATGCCGATAGTGCTTTTGACATTTTTGGGAAAAAATTTTTTCTTCAGAAAATTTTTTCTCAGAAAATTTACGATCGAACTTTTGAATTTTATTGTTGTTATTGAAGGCGATAGCGCCTTTTACATTTTTGGGAAAAAATTTTTACTTCAGAAAATTTTTCCTCAGAAAATTAAATATTAAATTTTTTAATGTTATTGTTGTCATTGAAGCCGATAGTGCATTTGAAATTTTTGGGAAAAAATTTTTTCTTCAGAAAATTTTCCCTCAGAAAATTTACCATCGAAATTTTGAAGTTTATTGTTGTTATTGAAGGCAATAGCGCTTTTTACATTTTTGGGAAAAAATTTTTTTCTTCAGAAAATTTTTCCTCAGAAAATTTAGCAACGAAATTTTGAATGTTATTGTTTTTATTGAAGCCGATAGTGCTTCTAAAACTTTTGGGGAAAAATTTTTACTTCAGAAAAATTTTCCTCAGAAATATTATTGACGAAATTTTTAATCTTATTGTTGTTATTGAAGCCGATAAAGCTTTTTAGATTTTTGGGAAATAAAATTTTAGTCAGAAATTTCTTTCTCAGATAATTCACTATCGAAATTTTGAATGTTATTGTTTTTATTGAAGCCGATAGTGCTTTTGACATTTTTGGGAAAAAATTTGTTCTTCAGAAAATTTTTCCTCAGAAAAATTACTGTCGAATTTTTTTGTGTTATTGTTGTTTTTGAAGCCTTTTGACATTTTTTGAACAAAAATTTTTTTTCAGAAAATTTTTCCTTAGAAAATTTAATATAGAAATTTAAACTTACAAAACGCGCGAATTATGAAATACGGGAAATCTCCCGGTGTAATATTTTTCTTCCGGCTTTATCCCGGTTCTCCCGAGTGAGTGGCCACCCTGTTGGATTTTCTTATTGGGTTCTACTAATTCATTTCGCATTTAAGCGAAAAAATGATAAACAGGGTAAAAATGTGAAGTTTCTTGAAAATAGAGGGCAAAAGAGGAAATCTTTCCAAAAAAAAGGGGAACTTAAATTTTGATTTCGCCTTTTTTTACCTGGGTTTCGTTTTAGGAAACTTCCAGTTGCCAGTCGTCTCGTCACCCACTCTATCGGAACCATTTCACATTTTTTAGCGATAAAAGCAGTTTCACTCGCAACTTTCACGAAAGCAGTTTTAAGACCAGCTTCGTTTAGGAGCTGAAAAACTTTTGCAGTTGTGGCATTGCTGATTGCAGCTTTTCCTTCCAGTTCATGGGATTTTACACCATCGCCGGCTGTTATGCGATCTTTGCTTTGAAGAAAACAGAGCTTGGGGTCGTCCACGAGCTCAAAGACCTTTTTCGTCTTTCCCTCAATTATCAGCTTTCCTAGTTTATAGGCTGAAACGAAAATGATAAATTATTTATGATACTCTAAAGGTCAGGAAGTCAAGTTTCTCCACGTCTCTTTATTTTACATCAAATAATGAAGCTACCGTTTGTTATAGATGTAACAATGAGCCATTTTATTTCTTATTGGCCAATAATTTTTAAAGAAAGCAGAACCATAAATAAACAAATTAGAAATTTTTTTACGAACATTATTCGTTTTTGAAATCATTGAAGTCTTGGAATTTCTGTGAAATGTTTTGGAATCTTTTCGAATTTTTCTAAAATATTTGAAATCCTTAAAACCTATAAAATCCTTGTAATTTTTTAAAACTTTTATGAAATCTTTGAAAAATTTGTGAATTCGTTGGAACCTCTTGAAGTACTTAAAATCTTTGTAAAATCTTGACATTTCGGTGAAACCTTTTGGAATCTTTAAATTTTTGTAAAATATTTGAAATCTTTAAAATTCTTGTCATTTTTGAAATTTTTTGAAACTTTTATGAAATCTTTGAAATATTTGTGAATTCGTTGAAATTTTTTGAAGTACTTAAAATCTTTGTAAAATCTTGAAATTTCGGTGAAGCCTTTTGGAATCTTTAAATTTTTGTAAAATATTTGAAATCTTCTAAATTCTTGTCACTTTTGAAATTTCTTGAAACTTTTATGAAATCTTTGAAATATTTGTGATTCGTTGAAATCGTGCTTTGAGGGTGGTCTACCCCCTTCGAATTAGAATGGGGGTGCCTCATGCCGGTAGACAGCGATGTTTTCAATTTTCACAATGTTATCTGCCCTGAAAGAATTTTTCACTACGACCCCAAAAGAACCCTGGTAGTAATTCCTACTGCGGTACTGAAGACCTGGTTCTATGACGTCAGAATTTACCACTACGCCAAACTCTTAGAGTAGAGTAGAGACTCTTGGTGGGAGAGACGAAGCGAGTGATCCACACGTATTAAAAGAGCTGAACTCGAGGAATTTCCTCTCGCTGCGGAACCCTGCATTGATTAGTTTTTTCTCTAGTCAGAAAAAATGAGGATTGCTTCTACTCTCGTCTTACCCTTGGCAGTTATTCTCAATTCTATTGGTGAATATAATAATATAATATATATCTCTAATTATAAGTACATTTTTTAATCTATAATCAAATCTGAATTTGTGTGATTTAACCTACATTATATCCCAATTGCTATTTTCATTCAAACTTTCTTTGAGTTGAGTACAAATTTGATCTGAATTTATTCCAGGGAAAACCAGAATGTAAGTGCTATAAAAAATTGAATTCGAAAATTATTCCTATTAATACTTAATTCGTACCATATGGAACGCGCCAACTGAAAGTTAGCATGCTAGAAGGGCCTAACCTTCAAAGTTTCGAGAATAAGATTATTGACTGAAAAGACCGAAGACATTGTAATACACATCCTAAAGAAATGAGTTTTTTTTAATCTAATATGTTAATTTTCTTGTTACTATTCCATAAGGCATATATGGATTTGCGCTTAGGCCCCTTGTTCGCATGCCAGGGTGGCCACTCACCCGGGAGAACCGTGAGAAAGCAGGGAAAAACTTTCACCGGGATAAAGCAAGGAGAAAAATATTACACCGGGAGATTTCCCGTATTTCATAATTCACGCGTTTTGTAAGTTCTAAGTAAAAATGATTTTTTTTTTTTTTTGAGAGAGAAATCACATTTTTTAGTAAAAAAATCTGTGCAGTCTTTTTGAATGTCACTTGATACTACATTATATGGTATTTATCAATAATATATTGATCGTCTTTAAAATGTCTATAATTTTAATTTGAAATTATGGTTTTGAATGCGAAATTCTAAAAGTTTAATCTTTAAGTCCTTGGAACTAAAGTTTTTTCATAACTTAATTTTTAGATAATTTTGTAAATTTGGAATTTTAAATTTTACAATATTTTAGTTTCAAAGTCAAATATTCAAAATGTCAGGACAATTTCGACTTTGAAGTTTAATTTTTATTACTAGACTGAACCGAAATTTAAGTACATTTAAGAATATATAGAATTTTTGCAGATCAGAAGCTTGAGGCAGGTTTTTTGTACATAGACTTTTTAAAAAATTATAAAAAAATTTTTCTCGAAAATCGAATTTTTATTTACAAAAAAAAACTAAAAAGAAATTTTTAAGATGAACCATGAACCAGTGCTGAAAATTTTTTTCTTTAATATTTTTTTAAATTAAAATAATCAAATGCTTATACCAAAACTTGAAAAAAACTTTTCTACTGTTTTTTAAAAATTACAAAAAATGTTCTCAAAACTCGAATTGTTAATTAAAAAAAAAAAAATAAAAGAAACTTCGAGATAAATTAGTGCTGATTTAAATCCTACAAAGTTTGTTTGAAAAATGTTATTAGGTTTGAAGAAAATTTAGGTAGTTTTTTTTCGTTTGAGGCGGAAGTGTTTTTACCATTATTTGTTTATACAATTCTTGTAGAATTAGTTTTATTTTAAATTCAAACAATAATTCTTAAGAACTAAATTTTAAACAAAAACTTTTTTTGATAAAAATATTTTATTATCGTATTTTTAATAAATAATATTTATTAAGAAGCAATTTGTTAATTATTTAACTTCTGTGATTTTATAATTATGGATTATTCTTGGTCAATTTAAAGCCTTAATAGGTGAGATATTTTAAATTTGTAGTATTCAGTATATTAAATAATTTGAAATTTAAAGCTATTTAAATAAGCAAGAATTTTGTAGTTGAAAGTGTTCGATAATTTTAGATTGAAACGGTTCAAATTATTTAGTTACAAATTAAAATCGTTTAATGTTGCAGGCTTCGAAATGAACGTCTTTTAATACTTGAATCATTATTTGAGAACGACTAAAATCGTATAACTTCAGGTAAATTTGAAACTAGGACTATTGAAAGTTAGGAGTGCTTGAAAGAATTGAACAAATATTTAGTTTCGAAAGCTGTTTAAAATGGTGCTTTATCAAATTTTATTGATTTTTTAATAATTTGGCACCCCCACAATTTTTGTTTGTGAGAAAATAACACCTGATTTTTGTCAAAATTAAAAAATATATAATTAATGTTCGCTCAAGGTCAATTTTGTTCAAAGTGCTTGTTTCTGAATAAATGACTCTATTATTGTTTCTGATTGCGTTTTGTTACTCGTAGATTGTGTTTTTCATAGAAAACATTGAAATCTGATTTTTTCACGTTTTTAAAATAATAATTAAAGGTCACTCAAGATCAAAGCTTCAATGCTAGAGTACGTTGCCAATGTAAACCTTAAGCTCGCTTAAGGAATTAGAAGAAGAAGAAGAGAAGATAAAATGGTCTATTGCCCTATGGGGCAATGTATATTACATCACAAGTAGGGTTATGAAAGGTCTTTACGGGGAGATCCAGGTTTGCGCCCAACTCGTGTGTGCCTGTCAACAGTACGAGTGGAGAATGCATTGTGAGTTATTCAGTGGCCATTTGTGGAATTACTTCCGTGTCAGTGTGGCAACGTTCGGAACTAATTGCGAGCCGCCAGCTGACAGCATTCTGTAAAGTGCTATCTAACGACTAGATGCAGCACCTCACTAGCAATTCTGTAATAAGTTCCAATAACTAAAAAAAAATGCTATTGATTAAAAAAAGGCATAGATATCTCCATCTCTTTTTAACCAGTGGCAGGTACCTGTGAATACTAAAAAAAAAGGATTTAAAAATGTTAAAAATTTCAAAGCTCAGGGGGGGGGGGCGATCGCCCCCCATCGCCTCTCGCTGGATCCGCCCCTGAATTTTGCAGCATAAGCTGGAGGCTCGAAGCATGAGTAGGGTTGCAAGTCCATGAAACGTTTCACTGAAACATTGAAAGTTTCATGATACAATGAAACGTTTCATGGGACCGGGTAAGATTTAAAAGATGGTTCATCACAATCACTGTGCACACAAGTACTTTACGCAGCACGTTACTGAAAGGCGTGTTGTAAAAGTTAAATGGAATTTTTACACGTGGGCGAATCTAAGAAATAGGACGAGAATGATTCTTCATATAAAAGATGTATGCAAAAAGTACCCAGCAGTAGTTAAATACACGAAATGAGTACAGAAACTTGTACCCCTAATCCTGATTTAGCTGATCTTTCTTATGCAAATATGTGTTTCTATATCAAATATTTATTTAAAATATTGATATAGTTTAATGAAATATCAGGATGTTATTTTAGTAATTTATATTCGAAGTTTCTACATTTTTAATGAAATCGTTTTACAAATGAAACATTCTAAAAACTAAATATGTATTAAATACGACATTCATTTTCATTTTATTAAAATCAATTTTTAATTTTTTTAAACAAAATATTGCAAAAATGACATGTTATTAACAATGAACACGTTATTTATTTAGTTAAATTAGTTGAAACGATTTGCTTTGAAGCACAAAGGATTCTATTAAATGATAAATTTAAATTTAAAGCTTTTTCGGGTTTCAATCGTGTGCAAAACTACGAAACTTGCCGACGTTTCGTGCGCGAGATGAATACCAAATCGAGCGCAAAGCGCGAGATCCAACAGGTGCGCGCCCTAGGCGCGCTCAAACTTGCGAACGAAGCGAGCCACGCGCAAAGCGCGCAATGAGAATGTGCCCGCGAGGCGGGCAGATTTTTGGATAGAATGTTATTATTTTTGGAAAATTCGTATTTTTGATAGAATATTATTCCATTTGTTTGTAAATTCAGTTATTTGATTGAAAATTCGATTTTGTTTGTTTGAAAATTAATTTTCTTTTTCAACTGAAAATTTAACTTCTGTTTTTTGTTAAAAATTTATGTTTTTAGATGAAAGTTCATTTCTTTCGTTAAAAACTGAATTATTTTGTTGAAAATTTAATTTTTTATGTGAAAATTTAACTTTTACATTTTTTGTGGAATTTTTTTTTATTTCAAAATTCATTTCTTTAGTTGAAAATTTAACAATTTTGTTGATAATTCGTTTTTTGTTATATACTTGAAAAATTTACCTTTTTATTTGAAAATTGAACTGTGTGTTTGAAAAGTCTTCGTTGTTGGTAGACAGTTATTCTTCTTGTTTAAAAATGCATCTGTTTTCGTTATCGTGAAAAATCCTCTTTTTTCAAGTTATTAAAAAAATAAAGTTTTGTCCCATGCATATTGCAATTGGTATTATTGTTTGGCCCTCGGCGTGCAGACATCTTGGATTTCCCCCACTCAACCTGAAATTCCTAATTAGGTTTTACGGATTGGGAGGGGGAAATCTAAGATGTCTGTAGGCCGAGGACCAAACAATAATACCAATTGCAATTTGCATGGGACAAAACATTATTTTTTCAATAATTTAAAAAAAAGGATTTTTCACGATAACCAAAATAGATGCATTTTTATACAATAAACATACATTATAAACAAATTTTAGCACCTAAAGATCCAAAAACAGAAAAAGTAGTTTACTAGTAAGTTAACTAGTAAGTAGTTTACTAGTTTTTTTTCAAGAAATATAACTTTTGTGTATAAAAAAATTTGAATTTATACTACTAGTTAGTTAGTTTTAGGACGGGCGAGGGGCCCATGAAAAGCTCCTCTGGCGCTCAAGCTATACAGCCTATTGTGCAACACCCTTACTTATTCGCTCTCAGCAGCCGACCCGAGACCCCCTGACGAAGCCTAGTATGTCGGCTACTGATCGTGTTGTAATTTCCTCTGGGTCCATAAAATGGGCCCCGAGGGTCTGTTGCCTGATTCCAGCCAATGCCGGGCACTGGCATAGTACATGCAGGGATGTCTGTTTAAAATAAATTTCAAAACAGAAATTGAGATTCCAGAATAAAAGATATTTTCTCTTACCAAGCAGATAATTACGTATGGGTCTCCTCCTCTCATAGCTGCTGGATTAATAACACGTACGGCTCTCCTTCTCTTATAGCTGTTTGATTAATATCACTCTTCTTCACTTGTAGCTTTTGGAATAATACCGCAAATCCTCACTACCTTTTAACCAACCGGCTGCTGGATTAATACCGTGTGTGGCTCTCCTACTCTAATAGCTGCTGAATTAATACTGCGGACGACTCTCCTCTCCTTCACTTAAAGCTGCTGGATTAATACCGTGATTCCCTACTATCTTTTCACTTACCGGATGCTAAATTAATACCGCGTCTGGTGCTTCTTCTCTTATAGCTGCTGAATTAATACCGTGGCTCCTCACTACCTTTTCACTAACCGGCTGCTGGAATAATACCGCGTATGGCTCTCCTCCTCTTATAGCTCCTGGATTAATACGGCTCACGGCTCTCCTTCACTTATAGCTGCTGGACTATTACAACGTTTCGCCACTACCTTTTCACCCACTAGCTGCTGGATTGATATCTCGTGTGGCACTCCTTCTCATATAGCTGCTGAATTAATACCGTGGCTCCTTACTACATTTACACCCCCCGGCTGCTGGATTAATACCGCGGACGGCACTCCCACGCCCGTTTAGCTGCTGGATTAATACCGCGGGTCTCAACCACGTTTCCGTTTCACTAGCACGCACAAACACACACACACAGGAACCTGCATATATTCATGGGACACATTAAACCATCTACCATAGACCTCTATCCACTGCATCAAATGCCACTGGTTTCAACAATTTTGGGACAAGCTAATACATCCCACTACACAATTAACTTTTAATTACAATTAATGATAAAAAGTTAGTCTATTATGGATTCCAAGACTTTAGTTTTTCTTCAGTGCCCAAAAGTCTTTTTCGGAAAACAATAAAAAAAGTTGAGTTTCTTTACTTCACGAAAATATATTTTAAAGAAAATTATTATAGTTTTATCAGTGACTTGAAACAACTCGCAAGATTCAAGTATTTTAATGAAACAGTATATTCTCCTGCTTTTGCAACGATTTTCTTATGTCAAACCTGTTTAGTACCGATTCGGCAACTCTGTCTCTGATCAAAAATTGGTAAAGAACACACGTCAAACAAGGATTTATGTTTGAACGATCGGAGAACAATACTAACTGGTTATTCAATTAGGACTTTCCAAAAATTATTTTAACCTGTCGTCATGAAAACTCTTGAGGAAGCAACGACCTAGTCACCATAGACCCTGTTGCTATGACGCAAGCTCGTAAACATCGAAGAAAGTTGCACATGGCATACATTGACTAGAAGGAAACGTTTCCTTCCGTATCACTGACTTTCTAAGTCATGCTATGATGCTCCAATTATGATACGAGCCATTCAAAACGAAATTTACAAGAAACTTGTACAACCAAGATCCAGAAGTATAGCGAGCTAAGGCATGAAGTGAAGAAAATATGAAGAAATGTGAAACGTGCCTCTATTCATCCTATTGTGAATTTGGCTGCAGGCAATGTGCACGCAAGATGCACAGAACATTTTGAACATCTTGAACATTTAGGAGTCAGTAAGGTACCAGCAGCAACTCAGAAGGTGGTTCCATCAAACACTTGTCGCATTGCAAGAAAGTTTCTAGAGCATCGGGAAGCAATCGACTAAAAATCTGTGTAGTAGCCACCATGCACTCATTCGTTCAGCAAAACGAATGCTTGTTTTTTTTCCATGGACCAATAACGACTCTCTCTAAAATTAATATCCTAACATAAGATGAGGAAAGGAAAAAATCAATTCTTGTCAGTCTAATTAAAGAACGTGTGCCAATTTTAGAATTCTTGATTCTGTCGAACCAGTTTCACCGGGATTTCGGGAAATTTCTCCAGTGAGCTACAAACAAGGATCTACACTTTGTCATCGCTGAGGTTATATCTTGGAGGTAATGTCTCACATATGTTACTTCAGTCTTACGGAATTGATTAGTGGATGATTCTGAAATCACAGATTGATCAGTGAAATGTCCAGCTTTTATTTCAATGAGAGAATTTTTCACTGATTCATATTTGGACAGCAAGTTCTATAAAAAAAAAGAAATGACGGAAGATTGAAGCTGTGTGAAACATAACACACTATTTTTGTAATATTATTACCAGTCACATAAAGTATTTTGACCTGACTACTGATCGCTATCTTTATATTACATTTCTACATATGTTTTGAATTATTGATGTGAAGAATTTCGGTTTACAATTGGTTTAAACGTATCACTTTATAACTCCCTGTGATTAAGCGGCGGGCACCCACTGGAATTTCGGTGATTTCTTCTCTGGTCAGTGGTGTCACCATGCCACTTGACATGTTTATTTTCGACCGTATTTCATAGTAATGAATATTTTTTGCATAAATTCCAGCAAGAACATTATAACTCTTTAATATTGCAAAGACGTCACCATCCGATGTTGATATAAGTGGTGGGTGGGTGGGGGGGGGGTCGAGAAACTCCCAAAATTGGTAACGAGTTTATGGATAGCTCTTAACCGGTAGTCCGATACTATCCAAAGGTAGTCCGATACTATCTGTCAGTAAACCGATACTATCAATCAGTAGTTTGATACTATCAATCAGTTATCCAATACTGTCAATAAGTTGTCCGATACTGTAAATCAGTTGTCCGATGCTATCAATCAGTTGTCCGATACTATCCATCAGTAGTCCGGTACTATTCGACGGTAGTCCTATATTATCAGTCAGTAGTCCGAAACTATATATCGGTAGTTTCATACAAATAATTTGTAGTCCGATACTATCCAAAGGTAGTCCGAAACTATCCGTCAGCAGTCCCATGCTATCAATCAGTAGTTTAAGACTATCAATCAGTTATCCTATACTGTCAATCAGTTGCCCGACACTGTCAGTCAGTTGTGCGATGCTATCAATCAGTTGTCCGATACTATCGATCGGTAGTACGGTACTATCCGACGGTGGTCCGATATTATCAATCGGTAGCCTGACACTATAAATCGGTAGTTTTATACTATTAATCGGTAGTCCGATACTATCCATCAGTACTCCTATACTATCAATCAGTAGTTTAATACTATCAAACAGTTATCCGATACTGTCAATCGTTTGTCCGATACTGTCAATCAGTTGTCCGATGCTACCAATCAGTTGTCCGATACTATCGATCAGTAGGCCGGTACTATCCAACAGTAGTCCGGTACTATCCGACGGTAGTTTTATACTATTAATCAGTGGACAGATACTATCCAAATGTAGCCCGATACTATCCGTCAGCAGTCCCATACTATCAATCAGTAGCTTGATACTATCAATCAGTTATCCGATACTGTCAATCAGTTGTCCGATACTGTCAATCAGTTATCCGATACTATCAATCAGTTGTCCGATACTATCGATCAGTAGGCCGGTACTATCCGACGGTAGTCTGACACTATATATAGGTAGTCCTATACTATCAATTAGTAGTTTATTACTATCAATCAGTAGTTTAATACTATCAATAAGTTGTCCTATACTATCAATCAGTTGTCCGATACTATCCAACAATAGTCCGGTACTATCAGACGGTAATTTTATACTGTTAATCAGTAGTCCGATAGTATCTAAATATAGTGGGATACTATCTGTCAGCAGTCATATACTATCAATCAGTTATCCGATACTGTCAATCAGTTGTCCGATACTGTCAATCAGTTATCCGATACTATCAATCAGAATTTTAATTTCCATCTCGTAACTCTAGAGCATGGGTCTTTTGAATTCTGAAACCACACCAGTGGTTTGTGGTCAGTAACCAAAGTAAATTTTCGTCCATAAAGATAAGGTCTAAATTGTTGTACCCCATGAATGATTGCTAAAGCTTCCTTTTGGTAACTGTCGTATTTTTTCTCTGCATCATTCAAAGTTCGCGAAGTATAATTTACGGGTCTATCCTTTCCTATGGTTCCCTCAGATAATATTGCTCCTATTGCAAACCTAGAAGCGTCCGTGGTTAAAATAAAGAGTTGAGTAAAATCCAGCCGCTGTAAAACAGGTTCTTCACAAAGTTTTTCCTTGAAAATATCGAATGAATTTTGTTGTTTTTCCGTCCAATTAAACGTGGTGTCCTTTTTTAAGAGTTGTGTCAGTGGACTGGCAATTTTTGACAAACCGTCAATGAAACGTCGATAATATCCAGCTAAATCAAAAAACTGCTTGATATTTTTCTCACTTTTGGGGATGAGGAATTTCCGATCTGCTTCGAGTTTTTTCGGATCTGGGCGTATACCGTCTTTATCAATAATATGATCTAAGTAACCTACTTCAGGCCTCAAGAATTCGCAATTGTCTGGCTGTAGTTTCAAATTGGCAGAACGTAATCGGTCCATAAGGTTATTAAATTTATTCTCATGTTCATCAAGAGTATCAGCATATAAAACAATATCATCGACATAAACGAACAATTCGGTTCCTTGTGACCCCGTTAATACTAAGTCCATTAACCGCTGGAATGTAGCTGGGGAATTTTTCAACCCGAAAAGCATACGATCAAACTCATAATGCCCGTAGGGGGTGAAAAATGCAGTTTTGTGCGTATCATCCGAATGCATTTTAATTTGATGAAAACCGGAAGCTAAATCATATACTGAGCAATATTAAGCGCCGCATAGTTGATTAAGAATTTCTGTTATATTCGGCAAAGGATAAGAATCACCTACTGTTTTTTCACTCAGTTTTCTAAAATCCAAAGCCATTCGCCATTTTTTGTTTTCATGGGAATCTAAGTTTTTATTGTTCGTATGCTATGTTTAAGAACATTGGTTGCTCCCAGTCCTTCACGCGGTATATGGAATTAATAAGCCTATTTAGTTATTAGTTTTATGACGTGTGCTGATTCTTCATTATTTAAATGATCTAACCGTAGCCACTTTTTCAATTCTTCTATTCTGTCTTGTCCGGAAATGTTAAAGATTTTGCATAAATGCTCTAGTTTCATGTTGTCATGGCATGAAAAAATGCATGGACGTGAAGGAAGCTAGAGTAGTATGCCAGGACGGAAAAGTTTGGCGACAAATAGTTTATAAAAAAAAAAGTAAGTAGAGTGAATGACGCTTGAAACAAAGACCTTGGTTGAAAATGAACAGAGTTTCGTAGCCTATTAAGTTGATCAAGTCTTTTAAATCATTGCTCTCCTTCCGTCACTCCTGCTCTCCTCCTATTATCCTGTCCTATTAGATCCTATCCGAGCATATCTTATCATCCCCTCCCGGCACCTTACTTTCGCTACTTCCCATCACCAAGCTCCCCCACCCCTACCTGCCCCCTCCCTCCCCAACAGATCTCCTTCCCACCCCTACCTACTTCCCCTCCTCTAATCTTCCCCCTACCTACTTTCCCTCCTCTTCTATAATTGTCCTCCCTTCCACTCTCTTCCCTGCTTCTACCTCCCTATAGTGGGGCAAAAAAACGTCTGTGGACAAATTGATTTTCAGAACACAATTTTTTATCCGATTCGAACATTTTTTTAAAATAAAATCTAATACAATTCCGCATCAAATTTTCATAACCGATTTTTGAAAACAAAATTTTAATGATCATTTTACTGTATAAAAAAAAATACAAAAGTAAATCTTTACTGCTTAAGTGTACCGTTTTTTAACAAATACTTGGATTCATTCAAAAATACATGGGTAATTGTCAAATTAGAGGCAAACTTGAAGTCCCAGTAATATAACATTACCTTAGAAACTCGCACTAATTTTAAAAAATTTTAATAAATACTTATTGTCATCCTCTACAAAATGGTCAGTTCTTTTTTTCATTTCTCTTCCTATTTACTTTAATTTAATATAAGATCACCCCAAACGTCATTACCGTACGGCGTCCCAACCTCACTTTGCACAAGGATAAACTGATTTTCTCCTTTGTTGTAGACAATAACCCGAAAAACGCTTAACGTATCAAGTTTGTAAATTTTAGAATAAACATAAATTTAATTTATGCACATTTTTTAAGGCAAACGAATAATATTGTAAAAACCTTAAATTCTGTCCCTCAATTTTTGTAATTTCAGGCGTCATTACCGTACGTCGTTTTGTCTAGTAAAATATTTTAGTTACAGCTGAGTCATAAATACAGAGATATTAAGCGTATTGTTTAATACAAGATTCTATAAAATTGAGCCTAAAATATTAACTCTTTTTTTGTGAATCCGATATTAAAACTGAAAAGTGCATTTTGACAACAAAAACATCATTACCGTACGTGAGTTAAAATCGTGCGTACGCAGCGTTCAGTGGTGTTTCGCGATTTTTTTCTAGCAAACACCAATCATTGGTGTTTGGGTTTCTCCGTGTACAACTTCACCAAGTTTAAATCGATGAGATGTCTGTTAGCGCTGCCAGGTTTGATATTTCTAACCTGGAAACTTATTTTAGTGCTTTTCGCTCAAAATTAAAATTTTTTGAATGAATTTAAATATTCAATTATAAATTTTCGAAGAGGATTTAAAACTTCTACAAAATTTAGGTTGTATAATTTTTTTTTCACCAGAAATTAGTATTTTAGCGTTCTACACCGGAAATGGGCATTTTAAATCTAAAAATTATTATATTTCAATGATTACAATCTTTTCATAAATTATTTACGTTTTTTAAAGGTTGGTGGCGTTTTTACCGGAAATCGAAATTAAACAAAAAAATTATTAGATTTGAAAGTTTCATAATGTTTTAACAATTTTAGGTTACGTTAGCGTTTTACACGAAAACTTAGTATTTCGAGACAAAAATCATTATAGTTCGAATAAGATATTTTCAACTTTTGAACAGTTTCAGCTTATATTCAAGCTTTTCACAAAAAATCTAGCATTTAAAAAAAATTGGAAAAATAAGAAAAACATAGATTTCAAAGAACATTTACAACTTTTCCCAATTTTAGGTTATATTAGTAATTTATACCAGAAATTGGTTATTAAAAAAAATCGGGTTAAAGGATGATTTACAATATTAGTGTTTTTCGCCGGAAATTCGTATTTTTGTAAAAAAATTTCCAAAAATTAATCTTGTTTGGTTACAGATTCAACTATTTTATCGAAAATTCGTCTTTTTGGTTGAATTTAACTATTTTTTATTTAACACAAAAATATTTGTTGGCTTAAATGTCAACTACCCAAATAGCACAATAGTTTGCAGTAAACTTGCCTAAATTTTGCGGTGCAACAATCGGACATTTGCATCGGAAGGTTTAGGCAAGCTTTCTGCAAGTAAGACAATGTCCACCTTACGGTAAACTTGCGAGGCAAACTTGAAGGAGACTTGCACCGTGAGTTTGAGGAAAGCTTGAGGGGCAGACTTGAGGAAAACTTGCATCGTAAGTTTGGGGGGAGCTTGCGAGACAAGCTTCAGCGAAATTTGCATCCCAATATTTAGACAAAGTTCAGGGAGCACTCTATTATCACAGACACACACAAACACACACACACACATAATTAAAAACTAAAGGTTAACAACCACCGCAGGGTCCCACTGGGAGCAACTGTCATCTAAATAATTGGGAAAATGTATGGTGGTGAGTCTATGAGTGATAGTCAAAGAGTATCACTCAGAAGGTCAAACGATGGGTAAAGGGGTTCTGAAGCGTTTATGTGATGCAGTACGAAGGAAACGGGGCTGTTTTTTTAAAAAGTGGTGACTGAAGTCTTCACCACGCTAACGTACTTGGCCAATGGGCAGCCACGCATAAAATTCAAAACATGCGCAATTTAATTGCCCATAAGAATATGTACTTTTTAAGTTAAAATTTAGAACTCAGTTTAAAAGTCTCCTGGGATGAACGCCCTTCAGAAAAAATAATGTAAAGAAATTCATTTTTGATTTTTTTTTTCTGAATTCCAACATTTCTTTCCTTAGTTTAAAAAAATTATAATATACTTATATTTTGTTACTCTAAACTATACCTCTTTGGAATCGTTCTTCCTCTTCTAAATGTTCCAAGTTGAAGTCAAAACACGTTCCTCCAGCAGCTGTAAAATATAATATAGGCATTCTTATAAAAAAATGTTCAACGAACCCTTAGAGTTTACTACTGGTCCGATTTAAAGTTAGCCCAAATGTAATCACAAAGCCAGTTAAATATGACTCTAGAAACGCGCAGATTTTTTCCGGCTTCTAGCAGTGCTTCAGTTGGATGTTCCGGCTGAAAATATACACCACGATAGATGCAATATTTTTTAACGATGACAAATACAATATATTTTAGACACGCACAGCATTTTTTACAACAATCCTGCTGAAAGTCAAAACAGGTTTTTACGAATTAAGGGGGACCTCTGGGAGGCCAGGCGCGGGTCCATAGAAGTAACCTGACGGAGGTGAGAAGGGGCACTGATTACATGTCGTTATGATATTGCGTATTTTTCAAATAATTTGTCTTTATTTTTCAATGAAAACCAAAAAAGTGAAGGTCAGAAAGAAAATCCTGGGGGAGGCGATGACCGGTTCTGCCATAAATTATTATAGATATCCACAAATACCAATAAATTTCATCAATTCATGTGAATTTATAAACGGTGCACTCGGGCTCACTTTAAACCCGAATAAGCTACAGCATTTCATGCAGAGAAAAAATGCGAAATTACATTTCTTGTAAAAATATGTACTTTTTAAATTAAGATTTGAAACTTGTTTCAAAGGTCTCCGAAGGCCAACGCCATCGAGCAAGATCAAGTTTCTGGTGGTTATGCAATGAAATTTTGATTTTTTTCTAAATCTCGACAATTGCATCTCAGTTAGAAAAATTAATATACACTTACATCCAGGTGTCCGTGAGCTACACTGGCTCGTGCCTAAAAGTGTAGTGGTAAGTGGAGGGGGTGATTTTCGTAGACGCATCCCCACTACTCAAATGCTGGCTTACGAACCCTGCTACGATCGCCCGTCCTGTAAAATTTAGCTTTGATGCATTAGGTCCCTTTCGTCGCGGACGGTCACATATGAAAAAAGTTACAACGCAGTTATATAGGGAACATTGCAGCCATGTGGATCTCTTAGTGTACAGCTGATAGAAGAATAAACATTAATGGTCCAATGTTTTTTCTATTTATCAATTGAAAAGTTCTATTTGCAAAAACTCGCAGAAGGTTAAAAACATCAAAGGACCAAAGTCACAAGCCTTAAAAAGTGTATATACACCAAACTCTCGGGTCAGGAACTCGCGATTTAGGAATTCCTAGAATTGCTGGCCCACGCAGTTTCTTAGCGCGCAGGGAGAGAGACGTTCATGTTTCCATACTCGCAATTTAGGAACAAGACTATGTGCAGGCAACCCCTGACAATGTTCCTAAACCGAGAATCGGGTGTCAGTAGAAAACTTATGATTATGGTTAGCCAAATTATACTTACCAACAAAATTCAGATAAACTGTAAACATAAGAGTTACAATATAGCTGGTGACCTTCATTTTTTCTATGAGTTAGCCACGAAAGCAGGGCTGATACTGGACTGCGACTTTTTCAATTGCTTAGGTCTCGCGAAATGGTGAGGTAAGGGAGAAACGGACGATATCTTTGTCACTCATTCGCCAGGTGACGACTGCTCAGTTGAAAAAGTCGTGATGGTAGTTAAGCCATTATGCCTGGCCTCCAATCACAGGTATTCTATTTATAACCGAGGCCACTGATTGCTTGCCAAGCACTGAGGGATTACAAAATCACATTGTGGTAAAGAACTAAAGCTTGGGAAAAATCTCGTTGTTTATTTTGGTGTCATTAAACATTTCTGTGATTACTGTCTCATCATATTTGTTTGAAGCTTCATGAGTGCACTCTAGTTGTTACAACGTAAGATTACCAAGTTGAAAGTTGTTTAAAAATGCTCAGGATTACTCTGGATTATATAAAATTATTGTGGATTACTCTGCCTAAACTAGAATGAGGCAAATTTCTAACTAGAAAGCATTACGGTTTAAGAAAATTCTTAAATTTTCAATAAAATAGATTAACTTTTAATCAAATGGTTAAAGGTTCAACTGAAAAGAATGAGATCAGCTCTGAACCAGAAATATAATGGTAGACTTTTTAACCAAAAAAATTAATTTTTGATGTATTTTTATAGCAAGAGTTTATAACAAATTTGTAGATCTTTTTTGGTTGAACAACTTTTGTCTTCTCATTTTTTTTCGTCTCTTGTGTCATTTTTTAACAATTTAACTTAATTTTTACATCCTCCTGGAGTGAAAAAGTTTGCCTATTACTTTTTTTCTTTCCTTATGTCGTCTTCCAAAACATTGAATTTTTTTCATATCATGCGTTTTTCGGCTTAAAATATTCATTTTCGTTTGTTTTTTGGGATTTTGAAAATGATATAACTCTGATAATGTTCATTTTATCGAAAAATTTCACTTTGATAAATTATTTGTCTTTTTGAATACTACTAACAACCGTACATAGGATTTTCAAATTTTGAAAAAAAGTGGTCTCAAATATTTTTAAAATGTGCTCACTTTTTGAATTTTGATCCAAAATAGCTGGTTAACGAACTCGTTCTTTCTTTATAGGCCTTCAAAAAGTGTGCCAAAGCACAATCTAATATGACCAATCTTTCGAAAGTTATCGTGACTACACGATAACGTCTCAAAACGTCGACAATTGATTGAATCCGCGAAAGTCATTTGTCACATAAAACCAATACCTTCTCATTGAGATGAGAATGTAAAAAGTTGCTCACTCGAAAAAGAGCTACAAAGTCCCTAATAATTTTTTGATAAGACGCGTAGTTTTTTTTATTGTAAAAAACAGCATTAAAAAAAATTGAATTTTTGGAAAAATCACACAAGAGAGGAAAAGAAATTAAAATACCAAACTTACTCAAGCAAGAAGGATATACAAATTTGTTATAATCTTTTGTTATAAAAATACATTTAAAATAAAAAATTCACTTTCTGGAAAAACGACGCAAGCTACAATAACATTTGATTTTATAAAATTTGTCGCCTAAATTATATCTATAAATTTTCTTCGAACCACTTTACACTAGGATGCGTATTTTTGGTTCAAATCGCAAAAAATAACATTGAAAATAAATTGAATTTATAGAAAAACGACACAAGTTGCAGTAAAATATATAATAACAAAACTGTTTTTATAGGATGCGCACTTTCTTATTATAAAAACAAGCCAACGAAAATGTCTGTCTCAATACCAATGCATATTAGGAATTGTAATAATATAAATTTATTCAAATGATACGTTTTTAGGATGCAAAATGAGGAACAAATATTAAAGTATTATTATTATTATTATATCATTAAGCCGTTTCCCTTTCGGGGTAGGCTTGAATTGCTCGGTGGTAAAGTAGTGATAACGATTCTTTGGGTCCTCCTCTCAAGTTCTTCCAATCGTTGATTAATGAGCAGCCATGTTTGCTCAGAGTTTGGCTCCAGTGGTTGTTGGGATTTGCTGGGTGACTCGTCCCTATTTTCCATTGCTACGTCGTGAATGGTTACGTCCAAGACCTCGCGTACGTCACTCCTACTCGGCGACTTTCTCGTCATTCTCGACGAACGCAAGTTGTTTCTACTCATTTCTACAGTCTTTTAAAATAGATAGTATACTTTCGGAACAAAGTATAATCTAATGTTTCATTTTGTAGTATCACGCGTTGTTTCCACGTGCGTAAAGCCACATATCGACCATGGAACACGTATACTGATTCACTTTCAAAGTTTATTTCGTGGTTAAATTCGTCCCGGATAGAATAACTTTCGCGAAAGAAGATTTTTGTTTCGAAAACTACATTAATGCGTCCTTCGCATTCGATGATTAGAATGTATTGTTCGTACGACACGTCACTGATATCACTTGTGATAACATTCTTTTTCATTTTTACAATGATCGTCTTTTTCGCGAATTTACTCTACTTTTATGGATGTGTTTTCAATACACTTCACGCGTGGGTTCTAATTTCCCACGGCTTGCTTACGCTCGGCGAGCCGTTTATCGAGTATTTCCTTGCTGCGAGCGTTATCCTGTAGTTTCATGTTATCTAACATTATGTCTAGCTCAACCATATTTAGTGGTACATTCTTCTGGCTAGTCGGAGGAGGTAAATACACTTTCTTAAAATTTTTATCGCTGCTAAAGAAGGACGCGATTATTTTCTTTGTATCCATTTTTGAACAATTTCAATGAAAGCAGAATCTGACTCTTCTTTCAACTCGCATACCCCACGTTGGGCGCCAATTGCAACCGTCGCCTTTTTTGGACGTTGACTTTTTAATTGGTAATAAAATTTATTATTTGATTTTCATGAATGAATGATATTTTCTAAATGTAATGAAGGTTAGTATGCGAGAAAAAGTAAGATTCTCTATTTGATCAAAATACAATTTATTCAAAGAGCCTATGCTAGCTATTAACATACAAATCCCTACGATTATGCTATGAAGATATTCGATCTTTCGAGAAACGAATCTTAGATTCTAGCCTACGACATTTGGTATGTTGTCAGTCGATACTGATTTTTCACCAATAGTACAACTTTGTACTGTTAAATACCTAACGATAGCTTATTTCGCTATAGATCGCTTTCTGATCTTTTATTTTATTCATTTTATTTATTAATTTCGCAAACCCAAAACAGTCTCAAGCTCACAATTTATCACCAACCTCCTCACTTCTATTATGTCTTACATGCAATCTCACACTAATCAAACCCTCAAACACACTTCTACTATCAACTATCAACTTTAGTTCCTCATTGGTCATAAAGACTGCTAATAAAACACAATTACACTATCTTCTTTTTGTTTGTTGCCTCTTGAAGGATTTCAACTACACCACCTCACTCGAAGTTCATGATACAATATGATTGGGGAACAGTTTTGAGTTAGGAGCTTTCGGTTTGGTCAAGTCGATGATTATCCCCCACCCTCATTGATCCTTCCCATCAGAAAACACTTTGTTCATTATATACACTGGCCTAAGATACAGAATTTGCATGAATTTTCTTTATAGTTTTATATGAAACTGTATGATCTAGATATCAGGGATCACAGCGCAATAAAAGCTGGAAAAAGGGGATAATGGGGTAATTTCTTCACGAAAAATAAAAATAATATGGGAAAGATTGAACATTTATTTTTACATTTAGAAAAGGTGAAACAATATTTTTATAAGAAATTGTAGTTTTCAAATAATGTTACATGATCACTATCGAGAAGAAAACCGTTCAAATAAAATGCGCGAGTTCATGTCTCTAGGTTTTTGTTGTATAATATTAAAAATATTACCTATTTAAAAATCCGTATTATCAAATTTGTAAATATTCGAAATTTCAAAAATTTTTGAAGCGAGATAAATAATTTAAGAAATGATTAATTCTAGTTATAGTAAGATATGTTTGAAAAAAGCTCTTACTTTCGTAATATTAATATTAATATTAATATTAATATTAATATCTAATATTAATATTTTCATGGATGCCAATATTTATCACGTGTCTGGAAATCTTAACTGTTTCTATAAATATTGTTAGTCACATATTGTTAAATCTGAAATAGCAATATTTTTTGAATCTTCAAATAACATTTTTTACTATTTGATAATTTTAAATATGCAATTGATAACTCAGAAATTGTTGCATTTAAAACGTCCTAAAATTGTCTACTATTACAAAAACAAAATTTTTTAATTTCAAGCGCTGAATGTTTGAAACTGTACGTTTAAAAATTAAGGAATTAGGGAGTTTGAATGAAAATTTATAGTATAAATAAAATATATTTAGAAATTTGTTTAATGTAATTTTTCAATTATAATTTTTTTTTAATTTACATCACTTTCAAAATTTTGAATCTTAAAGATATTCATAAGTTATAATTGCGATTTATAGTAGATATCAACAAATGTAAATAGTGAAACTTTTTTAAGAACAGTTCTCTGAAGTTACTTCTTTCGAAATGACAAAGTAAAACCAATTTTGTACTATGTAATTGCAAAAAATGTATTAATCGATAGAAAAATATATCACATACAAAGCTTCTAAATACGTAAACCACAGTAAAATTTATTTAGCCACCAATAATATTTTATGTACAAGCAATATTGAAACAGGTTTCAGAATCAATTTTATGAAATTGCAATAACTTTTGCTTCAAAATTAAGTTTCGTGTCACTGTATTTTAAAGAATATAGTCTCAAATTAATTTTCAAAGCCAAATTTATAAAATTTGAGTGACATAAGTCATTAAAAACTGACTGAAATTTCAGGAAATTTCTAACAGTGTAGTTAACAACATGTGTGCGAGATTTTCGAAATTTTTTTCCCACTTTTTTTATATAGGATATAAAATATAATAGAAAGCATGTAACAGTTTTAAAGCTCAAAAAATTATCTATAAGACATAGCAACTATTTACAGTGTTTTATATTACAACACATTATTAAATTTAGACAATCTTAGGACGTGGATTGCCCCCATCCCCCCCAAAGAGTAAAATAATATTAAACAAAAAAAAACATAAATGCTGAAACTAATGGTAACTTTTATGCATATAGCTATTGATCTTTTACCAGGTTAATCGCCTACACGATGTATATATGTAGTATCTTTTTTATCGGTCCCGAGATACGCGCATGAATCGTCTGGACGTCATTCGCGTTACACACAAGGACGATAAAAGGAATGCACCGAGTCATTATCATTCAATGGCCGTTATTTTAAGGGGCAAACCAATATATGGGTACCGTTGCTCCAGATTTTAATAATTGATCCAATCAAGTATGGATCCTCCTAAAAAGAAGAAAGAAATATTTGCTAACTCGTTTTTACATCGAGTCTTTGAATGTCAAATATGAAAACTATGTTTTGGATATAGGTTTAAAATCTTTTATCAGGTACATTAATAATTCTAGTCAATTGGAATTTGTTCATTTTAAATTTCTTTTAATTTAATTCGTTATTTAAGTAGAACTTGAGTTAATTTTAAAACAGAATTTACAATTCGGTAAATTTTAGTGTCTCAATGAAAAATATTGCTGACCTTTATACTGAACATTACACTTTTTAAATGTCTTTTATTTCTTTTTAAAATTCAGAGTTAATTATTTTTAACATTTTCATTGGTTGATCAAGGATTGTTCAAGTATAATTAGGTAAGCATGTTGATGGGGGGATCACTATTTTCCAACCGAGCAATTCACGCCTACCCCGAAAGGGAAACGGCTTAATGATATAATAATAATAATAATAAAAATCTACTAATTTTTTTTTTATTTTTGCATATTAAAGTATATGCTCTAAATCACTAATAATACCAGTATACGGTGCAAAAACTTTTTTTAGAATTTCTATTTGAAAAATAAAAATGTTTACACATTTCAAATTCCTTTTTCTGTCGCGCCCGTGCCGCCATATTGATGTGACGTAGCACGCCTTCACAAGCTTGTAAATAAGCCGGGCGATTCACGTTTGTTCCTAAAAGTGGACAAAAAACAGCGCTACCATTGGTATTTTGTGTCTAAATGTAAGAACACGCCTGTCAAAAATCCAGAAAAATTATTTATATCTATAGTCTATACCCAAAGATGAGAAACGAAAAAAAATTGTACAAAATTGTTTAGCGTGGCATGTGCCCTACAGTATATTGTTGCGAAGATAATTTCAACGATAAGTAAATATTTTTATTTTCTATAGAAAAATATATAATATGTTTTTTTTTTTTTGATAACATAAAACTCGTAATTGACTGATGTTCAACGGTGTTATACATGGGATGCCAGGATGTATGTGAGCTGTAAACTTGCAAAATCAAATCGCTTATTTATGCAACAAGTATTATAAAATAAAGTATTTATATGAGTCATTATAAATCTTATATGTAATTATAAACTTTATAACAATTTTATAGAAGTATTTATAGAAGCATTTATAAAAGCATATATAAAAAATCTGTTTGCCGCGCAGGCACATTCTCATTGCGCGCGGCTCGCGCTAGATAATGTATTTATCTCGCGCTACGCACTCGGTCTCTGTCCCCCCCCCCCATATTTATGCAGAGACCTTCCATATGTTAAAAGGTCAAAGCATCGACAACTGTAATTTGTTGATTGTGAATTCTCTTTTGTTAAAGCTCCTTCGGTCTTAACGAACACATTCGCATCACGTGTCTCGTGCTTCACGCTCGATTTTATTGAAAATGCGAACTTTTCTGCATTAGGTTCAACACTATTAGGGGCCATTCATTAATTACGTAAGGGCGATTTCGACCATTTTTGACCCCCCCCCCCATTTCTTACGCAATATTTAACTTATAATTTTTCTAAATAGCGTTGAATAGTTACATGTCATTAGAAAAACTAAAACACACGATTTTTAAAATTGTAAAATGGGTAGTTTGAGTAGAATTAATGTAGCTACTGTGATCGTTCGAATTGAAACAATAACGAGAACCCTAAACTTTCGAGCAGCTCGAAACTTTCGAGTACTCGAATGTCTTCGAGAACTCGAAACTTTCGAGTACACGAATTTCTTCGAGAACTCGAAATTTTCGAGAACCCGAAACCTTCGAGTAGCTCGAAATGTTCGAGCATTCGAAGCCGTTCGAGTTCTCGAAACTTTTGAGCTTTTTGCACACCCTTAATTATAATGAAATACTCGTCTCCTTGAATGCTTAATGCGTCAGTTTTTTTTTGTTCTAAAACTAAAACTGTCAAATTAATCATGGAATTTTTTAAGAGCCTGTTTCAAAGAAGAATTGTTTTGAAAATCTCACTTTTATTTATCGCCTTTACAGCGAGAAACTAGTCGTAAAGTCATCGCTAATTCCTATGAATCAGGGGAGATGAAGTTGTTGCTAAAAAGCTCTGACATGACATATAGGGAATTTTCAAGAATGCAATAATGCGAAGAGAAATCATGCTAAACTGATTCAAGAAATTATAGATGGAGATAATAATAAATGCTTTGCGCAGTTTATGAAATATTGTTTATACTGAAAATATCTGCATGAAAAAATCATTGATAAAATAGTTATTATTGAAAGATTGTTAAAAAATACGGTAAAGTATATTTTCACTAATCAGAACAGGGTGACTACTGACCAGGAAAACTGGGAATTAGTGTGGAGTTTTAACTGACATGGGTCGACGACAGACGCTGATGAAAACTCGGGTAGGTGAGGGGAAGTTCGGTAGTGGGGGTAATGCAAGCAGGTAAACGGCGATGAAACGGGCACTGCCCTCTTAAAGACAGGTAAAATGTTTTCACCTTCATTACAGTGGCTGCCAGACACCTGCAAGGGCAGTTGTACAGAGTGAAATTGCTTGTCGGTGCCACACCCCCCAAACCCGCGCAGTGGGCCAAACGTGAAAGTTTGTTCCAAAACAACCTAGCCTTGCAGACTTAGAGGTACAGTCATCATTTCCTCCATAGATACCTGTGTACCCTTCACCCTCCAGTGTGCAGCGACACTATCCCTCACTGGATTCGAAATTGCTGTAGGCCCTCGATACTAAGTACACTGTGGAGATAATCCCTTTGTCTTTCAACTTAGATCTATTCCTGTTTCAAAAATATGGATATGTCCCAGAAAATCCTTTGAATATGCAGAATTAGGTTGTCTAATCTAATACAGTAGAATCATAATGTATGAACTTTTTATGGATAAATTACAAATCTCTCTCTCTCTCTCTCTATATATATATATATATATATCGAATTCAGCGACCCCGAAAATATAAGACCCACCTAGTCTGGTCCGTGTTGCAAGGGTTTAGATTTTGTGATCCTGTGTTATTACTTGACTAAGTGAAAAAGGGACAGAAAGATAACAATTGCCGAAAGAACCGCAACTATCAGGCATTGATATAGATGAAGATAGTCATAAACAACAATAATTTGTTTAAACAATTATTTTTGCTGAACCTAATTAATTATTAAGTCACGCCTAATAAAAAATAGACAAACAGTTGAAAGTTTTAGAAAAACCCGCAACATTCTACCATAAAACAAAGATAATATTATTAACAATGATAGAAAACTGTTGGAACAAAATAAACCGCATCTTTTTAGCATTATTTAGATAGAATATTATTAATAATAATAATAAATTGTTTGAAAAATTAATTTTTTGACTCTAATCAATTAATTAGGTAATTTTATTTGAAAATTGGACTGAAAGTGAAATGTTTTTTAAAAAACTGCAATTGAGTAGCATTATGCTAAGAGAATATCATTAAAAATATAATAAATAGGGGAAAAAATCACTCTTGTCAACATTAATGAACTATCGCCTCCCTCTAATTGAAAATTGGACAACAAATACATTTTTTTTGTAAAAACCGCGACTTTCTAACTCTATTCTATGAGAAAATAGCTAACAACAGTAATAAATGGCTTAAGCATTTTTTGTAAACATCCAATTATCAGTACTGAATTGTCCTTTATGTGCCGGAAACAATGTGCGTCAAACAAACCGCAAAAAAAGTTACAAAACTTACAAACCTTACAAAAACGTCTTTTTTTCTTATGGGAAATACGTGTTAAACTTCATGGGGCTTGCGGCACCTCTAAATATCATTTGGGTGCTGTTCCGAATAGCTGAATTTTCCGATTTTATTGAAATTTCGTATACTTATGTATTTTGACGCGTTGACTACGAATATGATAGTGACAATTGGCGACTAAGCGATTTTCATGGTGAAAACCATAAAAAACATTTCGAAAAATGTTGTAAACAAAAGTTTTAGCTAATATAAAAATACATCTTTTTTATGGAATACACTTTTTGCCTGAAACCATTATTTTTTAAGCACATGAGGATTGCGTTGTAAAAACAAGAAAAGGACGAAGAAAGTTACGGAAATGCGTTTGGTCACGTTTTCTTCTCATTTTGTTAAAACTCCTTGTATTTATGTAATTTGACGCGCTGATTACGAATATGATAATGAAAATTGTCGACAAAGCGATTTTCATGGTGAAACCAGATCGCAAGTACTAATTGTATCATTTAAAGTATCCCAGAAGGCGTCTTTGACTTCCCTCGGGTCGCTATCAACTGGGAGTAGCACGCTATGATGAATAATCTTCTGATTATTCATCATAGCGTCATTAAACTTAATCAATTTTTTAATTAATTAATTAAAAAAAAAATTAATTTAATAATATTTTCATCAGTATTAATACTGATTGAAATATTTTCTTTACAGATATATTAAATTTTTCTCATACCTTCAGTTATTCCCTATAAATAATCCCTGATGAGGTCTAAATTGACCTCGAAACATGTTGGTTCCCTCGTAGTATAAAAAGGATGGAGAAATGAAAAAGTGAGAGGTAGGTTTTTGGTTGGCTTTTTCCCGTTTCTCCCTTCTTTTTTCGTTGTTGTTATTCTTGTCTTTTATGAACCAAAAAGTGAGGTTGATTGGAAGTTTATTTTTTAATTTTGAATAATTTTCTTGCTTATTTTGCAAAAATTATTCATGATAGAATGAATTTTGTTTTCAATCTTAATTTAGAAAATTGTTGTTTATCAACTTTTGTTCGTATTTTGCATAGTTTCACCACAAAATGGAATCTTTTATTTTTCATTTTTTTATGTTTAAACCCAGAACCATTGGTCAAAAAATTTGAATTTTCGATTTTCAAGAAAATGCAAAAAGTTTTTATGATAATCTTGTTGGTCTTTCAAAAAGGACGAAAAGCAACGTTTTTCTTCTGTTAACTTTTTTTATATCGTGCATTTGTTCGGTTTCATTATCTCATATGTTACTGCAGTCAATAAAGTCGGATCCTGTAAAATGTAATAAATTAAAATTCAACGACTCCAACAAACCTTTACAATCTACCTGCTGATTTGAAACATCACCACCTTTTTTTACATCAATTTCATTATTTACTATATTCATTCACATTTATTTGCCACATTTGCAATTTTGCATTTTATTTTGAAACTCCGCGCGCAACATACTGCTTACGCGATTATGGATGCGCTTGAAGTCACCTTCAGCCCACGTTTTCGATAGGTATTATATTTTTCAAAGTTTTTAATGTTTCAAGAAAAACTATTGCAATTACTCCGTGACCTTCTAACTCAAAATTTCACGTAGAATCCGAATTTTAACTAGTTAAATGTTCATCCTCCTTTTCTAATGAGTTTTTCTTGCATGATACGGAGAGCCCTTCTAGAAATAATTAATTGAAAACAATTCAGAACGATAGAAGGAAATTTGAATTGTTTCTAATCGTGTTTCTTACGCCATGTAAAACCTACCTGATTCCTACTTTACAGCAATTTGTTTCGGAACAACTTACGTCCATACGAAATGGGATTAGATTTTTTAACTTAAAAATTGATCTTTCCTTATTGAAAATTCATCTATTTGGTTGAAAATTCGTCTTTTTTGGTAGAAAGGTAATCTTCTTGGGGGAACTTTAATCTTTCTTTTGTTTGCTAAAAATACACCTTTTGGCTTCACATTAATCTGTTTTGACTATACATTCGACCATTATTATTTTTTATTAGTCAGCTGTTTTTCATTTCAAATTACAATCTTTCTTAGTTGAAATATCAAGTATCACGTGTTTTGTTGTGAATGCATATTCTTGGTTGAAAAATGAACTACTTGGTTTAAAGTTAAACTACTTTTAAAAAAATTCATGCTTCTTGTTTTTGAAGATTCACGATTTTAGTTCAAAATTTAACTTTTGTTGTAAATTAGCTTTTTGAAAATTCATATTATCGGGTTGATAATAATTTAACTGGTTTGTAAAAATTCGACCTTTTGGCTTGAAAAATCGACATTTTTGGAGAGAATCTTAAACTGTTTGGCAGAAAATTAACATTTTAGTTTCGTTAAAAATTTCATGGATCATGAATTTTACATTATGAAACTTTCAACAGCATATTGTCACATTGAAACTAAACTTAACCTAAAATTTCAACTACCTAATGAATTATTTAAACATATTATTTTATTGTTATCATTGATTAAATAACTCATAAAGTCTAGAAAATACGTTTATTTCGCGAGATAAATGAAAAAAAAAACAAATATTAAGACAAATTTAAGTTGTTTAAACAATTGAATATTAGTTAACAAATGGCTGGGTATTCTAGAAATACCAATTAATGATTATTTATTTTTTTTAAACTTTAAAAAAGCACCAATAAACCGGAATATTACGCAAAATTCAAATTTGTCACTTCTGAGTTTTTCTTTGGGGACCCATAGGAGTGGCTTAATATTATTCAACCTCAAAATTTATGATTGATCCTTATTCTCGCACGAGTTCCGAACAATATACTGAAACACGGATTTATTTGTAACGTATTATCGCGTATAAATATCAGATTTACAAAAAGCACCACCCCTAAATTTTAACCGATTTTGCTCAAATTTGAAGGAGATTGTGTTTTTGGCATTCGAACAAAAGTGGGGGGTGAGAGCAGAGAAATTCGAGAAAAAACATCCACCAAGTATAAATAAGAACCACCCTAATATATATATATATATATATATATATTATCACCATGACACGGCGTCAATTCTCGTAAGGGCAGAATCTATGGAGCGAAATCCAGGTTTCACTCTTATTTGTATGGCACAATCGGAGCATTGAGCGTCCGAAGAAAAATAAAACAAATTTGAATATTGTAAACTTTTTTTTAATTTAATATATTTTCTTGAATTGAATTTTCTTTTTTGTCGTCCTAAATCATATGTAACTAATTCTTGATGTAAAATATGGAAATCGAGCGTTAATGGAGAAATGGTAATAACATAAATAAATAAATTGTATACTTGGATGCGTGGGTGGATCAAATGTGTTACTTGATAATATGCTTGTAACTTATAAGGTATTGATTTATCGAATTACTGAAAGCTTCATTACAGTAATTTGAGACAAGTTGATTTATATATTTGTTTATGAACGTTGCATACATTAGCGGCATGCATTTAATAGAGGCAAATTTATTTCAGATCAACATAGAATCCTTTTTTTGTTTGTATGAATGCTGGCAATTGTAGCAATAATGATATGTAAGATGGTAAAATAAGTGTGGAATATCTTCCAACACAAACTGATAACAAATTCTTTATCAGATGAAACCAACATTAGGAAATATTGCGTGGTTGATGAGTGATCATGAAAAAATATCTTGTAAACATTTTTACCATGATGACATAAAAAACAACATGAGAACTGTTCTTTATGAAGATGTTATATATGCCAGAAGCCCTTATATGGAATTTGGAAAAAATGAAAAAATAGCTTTTTTTCAAACTTGTTCTCGGGTTCAAAAGAACCCCGTTATCCGTCACAGCCCCGGACTAAGTCAAGTGACTAATGAAATGAGGATATAATTAGTTAAACTAATACGATGTTTGGAATCATTTGCGATGATGTTTTAGGTACAAAATTAGGAGCAAGGTGTAGTTTGCAGGTCGTCTTGTACCACTGTTAGGCTTGAACAGTGGGTTTGAGTGTTGGAGGTGACAACAGTCGCCTCTAGATGCTTTCCTAGAGGTACCATTTATCACTCTATACGTTTTTATTCGCTTGCTTTCTGATGGTCTAGAAAGTTTCTTACTATGCGACAGATGTTCAATAAATCCGCCTTCTATGCTGCTGCAAGTATGCTTCTGATTCTTGAATGTTCGAGATGTTTAGTGCATCTTGCGTGCACATTGCCTGTAAGCGAAATCACAATAGGATGAATAGATGCATGTTTCACATTCCTCCATATTGTCTTTACTTCATGCCTCAGCTTGCTATAGTTGTGGATCTTGGTCAAAATACCAATGGTAGCGCTGTTTTCTTTCCGTTTCTATGAAAAAACGTGAATCACCCGGCTTATTTACAAGCGTTTGGCGGCGTGCTACGTCACATCGAAATGGCGGAATTGGCGCGACAGAAATAGGTATTTTAAATATGTAAAAATTTTTCTTTTTCAAATATGAATTCGACAACAATTTTTTTCGCACTATGCTGGTATTATTAGTGATTTTAGAACATATACTTTAATATGCAAAAATAAACAAAAATAGTGGATGACCCTATTGTTTTCTATGCATTTTGGTTTCTTCAAGGGACGTAGCCGTTTTAGGGGTTTTCTATTGTGCGATTTAAAATGTTTGATGCCTCGCCAAATGGAGAGGTCAACATTCTTATAATTTTGGGAGAATGTCGGTGCAATTACAAAAGAGCAGCAGCATTGCATCGAACACGACTTTCTCGGCGACAACATCTAAGCCTTACTACGCTTCGAAAAATTGAGATGCGTTGTCGGAGAGAAAATACTCTTCCCCGACAACGAAGAAGATACAATATGTACGATTACGCGATGAATATTCGCTTTCTTGCAGTTTTAGCAATAGCTTATTTAAACCCACATGTATCGCTACGTGAAATTGAATGTAAATTGGGAATTCCTATGTAGCAATCTACTTTTATTTTATCATTTTAAAATATAAATTTGAGAAATTGTTCCAAAAGTTACGAATAAAAGTAAGCATGGATTAATTATAATTGATAAATGCTTCAATAAAATTATCAACAATAATTATTGAGACGTTTATAAATTCATAACGACAGAGATCTGGCTTCGATTATGATTTTTATATATTATATGCAAAGAAACGAGATTCAATTCATATAATCAGACTCTCATAGTTATTTAGAAGATTATAAATTTCGAAACTTTAAAAATTCAATCGAGCACACATTTAAATAAACCGAGTCAATTTCAAATACTGCAGAGGGATGCAGGCCAGAGTGTTCGAATAAATTTACACTTTTTCTTAGCTGTTTACACAAAAATTTTAAATATTGATTTTTTGACAAAAAAATGTAGTACAGATTTTCAGCAATATTTCATAAAAAAATTAAAATGTTAGAAGCTGGAATTTTTGAGAAAATCCAGTTTTAATATGTTCAGAAAAATAGCCGCCATTTTGACTTTTTATAAAATTTGTATATTTTCTTTGGATCATTCGACAGATCAGGGATTATATGTAATATAAACGTAATAAAATACATATATATATATATATATATATATATTTTATACTAATTTCCGAAAAAATAAAACATATTTACATATAGTTTTGGAAATTAAATTCAGATACTTATTTTTAAAGAATCAGACACAGTTGAAGAATTATGTAATTGTAATAAGGGTATTATAAATGTATATAAATTTTTATTATAAAAATTATATCCAAGTTTAAATTATATAACCTTAAATTAAATTATCAATTTATGTTACTCAATTCTAAAGAAAAACTAAATTCTAATCTTTATCCAATTTAATATGGTGAAAAAATTAATCAGCTAATAATTAATTAATCATTTCACAAGATTAGAAGCTTCAAACTTTAATATTCATTAAAACATTCAAATAATTTTTACTTATTTTTTTTTAATTCGAACTTTCATTTGTGAACATTTGATTTATTATTAATCTTTTAAGGTAATTCCAGAAAATGTAAGTTGTAATAGAATCAGTTAATAATTAATTAATCAGCTCACAAAATAAAAAGCGTCAAACAATTCTTTTCATTAAAACATTGAAATAATTTTTACTTTATATATTTTTAAACTTGAAATTTCATTTCTGAACATTTTAATGATTAATAACCTTTTATAGTTATTTTAAAAAAAATTGAAACATAATGTTAAGATATAATTTTGAAAATTGAATTCTGTTCATTCGAACATTCAAATCATACAAATTGAAGCCAATATTCCATTACATAACAATAAAGTCAATAATCAATTTATGTTTGTAATTGAAACAAATTAAAAATCAATCTTTATGTAATTTAATATTGTGAAAAGAATGAATCAGCTAATAATTAATCAATCAGTTCAAAAAATAAGGAGCATTAAACTATAACTTTCATTAAAACATTAAAATAATTTTGACTTTACATTTTTTTTTAATTTTTACTTTCATTTCAAAAAATCTGATTTATTCGTAACCTTTTAAAGTACTTGCAGAAAATATAAGTTTTATTTAAATTGCTCACAACATATAAAGCGTCAAACTATTATTTTAACTTAAAGATGCAACTAATTTTTAATTTATATATTTTTAAACTTGAAATTTCATTTCTGAAAATTTGAATTATAGTCTGAGCATACGAAATACAAATTGATCAAATGTAGGTTGATTTAAGCTACACTATTAGATTGTACATGCGCAGAGTACCATGTAAATGCTAGTAAGGTAGATCATCGATATTTTCTTCCTCTAGTTGAAAATTTAGATTAAACGAATAAAACTATGTGTATTTAATCCTAATTCCCTATCCTGTTAGAATAAGTAAAGACTCAGGGGGCCTCAAACGTCGACATTTCATGGAATCCACGAAAGTCATTTTTCACATAAAACCAATACCTTCTCACTATGATGAGAATGTAATAATTCATTGTGTTTTGTGCCAATGAAATCTTAATTTTCCATTCCTTAAGAAAACTCAAAAAGTGATCATGAAAATCTTGTCGGACTATCAAAAACTAACACTTTTCTTTTAATGACTTTTTTTCATATCATGCTTTAATTGGCTTAAAATGTTATTTTTCGATTTTTTGGGGAGATTTTGACAATGCTATAGCTCTGTCAATATTCTTTGTATTGAAAAAAGTAGTAGGAATAATTTGTTTTTATTTCCGAGTACTACGGGTAGCCGTCCATGGAATTTATAAATTTGAAAAAAATAGGCTTAGAAATTTCAAAAGTGCCCTAACTTTTTGAATTTCCGTCCAAAGTAGCTGGTTAACTAACCTGGCTTTTCTTTTTCGTCCCTGAAACTGTGTGCAAGAGCACAATCCAATCCCATTAGGCTTTCGAAAGTTATCCGATATACAAACGACGACGACGACGACGACGACGGCAGACGGACAGACACCGACGTGAAAACTATTTCTTCAGACTCAAGGGGCCTCAAAATGTCGACATTCCATGAATTCCACGAAAGTCATTTTACACATAAAACCAATAACTTCTCTTTTTGATGAGAATGCAATAATTCATTATGTTTTGTGCCAATAAAATTTAAATTTTCGATTTTTTAAGAAAATTCAAAAAGTAGTCATGAGAATATTGTAGGACTATTAAAAAGTAACACTTTTCTTCGATTGACTTTTTTTCATATGATGCTTTAATTGGCTTAAAACGTTAATTTTCGCTTTTTTGGGGAGATATTGATAATGCTGTGGCTCTGTCAATTAGCTTTGTATTGAAAAAAGTCGTAGGAGTAATTTGTTTGAATTTTCGAGTACTACGGGCTGCCATCCATGGAATTTATGAATTTCGTAAAAAATGGTCTAAAAAATTTGGAAAGTGCCCTAACTTTTTGAATTTCTATCCAAAATAGCTGGTTAACGAACTTTCTTTATCGTCCCTAAAACTGTGTGCCAAAGCACAAGCCTATTCGATTAGTATTTCCAAAGTTATCCGATATACAGACGACGACGACGACGACAGACGGGCTGACACCGACGTAAAAACTATTTTTTCTGACTCAGGGGGCCTCAAACGTCGACATTTCATGGAATCCACGAAAGTCATTTTTCACATAAAACCAATACCTTCTCATTTAGAACAGAGAGAAAGCGAGCTATTTAGGTTAGAATTTTGCGACTAAATTTGTATGTAACCTGTCACTATTAATTAGGTTAGATTAGGTACCTGGAGTCGTAAAGTCAGGAGGACTTGACGCCCTGCAACAATCTCGGGAGTCGCAGAGTCCACTTTATTGAGAAATTCTGGCAGGGAAAAACACTTCCATCATCTCCAGCAACCAACACCACGCACTATGCCGCCCGCACTACCCCACTACCACCAAGTTTACGTCATTCTCACGCATCCACGGTCACTTCACTATCACAGGGCCAATTGGGACGTCAGGTAAGCCAGGTGTGTTAGGGTGGCACAACACTATTGTAATATTATGATATTACCTATACCACTATTTAGGGCTCATTTAAAGTTAATTTAATGCCCTATTGCGAAATTTAATGCTCAACGTATTTTATCAAAAAAGCTGATTGCGCTAGCTTAACGTTAAGCTAGCACCACCATATCCGTAAAAGTTGTTAAAAAAAAATCAACACATGTTTGATAATGCTATAATTTAAGGCTCATTTAAGGCTCTTAAAACATCAAAGACCGGAAGTCGTCAGATTTTTTTTGATTTTTTTTTCTAACGTAATGTGTTGTGTCAGCTTAACGCTATGAGAAATACTACAACCAGTGAATAAAACTAAATTTTACCCACGACATAATTTAAGACTCATTTAAGGATCCCGAAATAACATAAGTGAAGTTTTAAAAAATTGTTTAAACAAACATTGTTCAAGCAGTTTCTCCAAAATTTAATTCTACCAACTCGTGGATAAGAATAAATTTTAACTCAGGCATTAAATTAGTCTTAAATGAGCCCTAAATAGTGATATGGGTAATATCTCAATATTGCAATAGTGTTGTGCCAGCTTAACACCCCTGAGTAAGCCACGATTTAATAATCCAAGTCTCAAGGATTAATAAAATAATTACCAGGCCATGCCAGGCTCGACACTTGTCAATACACGGAGGCAGCCATCTTACACCGGACGGCGTTCCACGTACCGGAACGGTGGACCGGTTTCCATCGACCAGAGTCCCAGAAATACAGCTTGGGAGGCCAGCACCGACTGGGCCGAGAATTGTTGCGCGAGAGGGAAGGAACTGGCGAGGCAGAGGACGCAGGAGAGATCAGTTTCGTGACGGCCATCTACGAGTCACGAGTTTTGAGTAGAGAGACAAATAGCCACAAAGTTACTTGGACGAGTCCATTTTTCTGCCGGATTGGCGTCGTAAAATAAGGGGTTTTACATTACCTTAGGGTACTTAGAGTGGGTTCCTCGAGGTCACGAGATCCAGCCAATGCTCCAGGTGTAAAAACCACACTTCTCCGGGGAAGTCTGGGTTATACTTTACCTTAGGGTACTTAGAGTGGGTTCCTGGAGGTCACGAGATCCAGCCAATGCTCCAAGTGTAAGAAACACATCTTCTCTGGGGAAGTCTGGGTTTAACAGTACTTTAGGGTTCCTGAAGTAAGTTTCTCAAGGACACGAGATTAAATCAATACCCCTGGTGTAAAAAACAAATCTTCATGGAAGTGTGGTTGTTACAGTACCTTAGGGTCCCTGAAGTAAGTTCCTCAACGAGACGAAATAGAACCAATGTCCTAGGTGTAAAAAACACATCTTCTTCGGGGAACTCTGATTTCTGCAGTACTTTAGGGTGCCTGGAGTGGGTTCTTGGAAAACACAAGATTGAACCTATATATATGTAAAACCCAGACTTCCCCGATGAAGATGTGTTTTGCATACCTGGGGCATCGTTTCAATCTCGTGTCTTTGAGGAACTTACTCCAGGGACCGTAAAGTACTGTGAACCCCAGACTTCCCCAGAGAAGATGTGTTTCTTACACCTGGAGTATTGGATGGATCTCGTGACCTCGAGGAACCAACTCTAAGTTCCCTTAGGCAATGTAAAACCCAGACTTCCCTGGAGAAGATGTGTTTCTTACACCCGGAACATTGGTTGGATCTCGCGACCTTAAGAAACCCACTCTAGGTACCCTAAGGTAACATAAAACCCAGACTTCCCTGGGAAAGATGTGTTTTTTACACCTGGAGCATTGGCTGGATCTCGAGACCTCGAGAAACCCACTCTAAGTACCCTTAGGTAATGTAAAACCGTGACTTCCTGAAGAAGATGTGTTTTTTACACCTGGAGCATTGGGTGGATCTCCTGACTTCTAGGAACCCACTCTAAGTATCCTAAGGTAATGTAAAACCCAGGCTTCCCTGGAGAAGATGTGTTTCTTACACCCGGAACATTGGCTGGATCTCGTGACCTCGGGGAACCCACTCTAGATACCCTAAGGTAACGTAAAACCCAGACTTCCCCGGAGAAGATGTGGTTTTTACACCTGAAGCATTGATTTAACCTTGTGTCCTTGTAGAACCCATAGTTGATGCAAGGATTTAACGTGGGTAACATAATTTTCTCGAAGATGTTGTTCGCATACCTGGTGCAAAAGTGTGATGTCCGGAGTGTGATTTTCGAGAGCGCAGCTCATCTCCGGAAATTAAAAGAGGGCCTCGAGGTCCAATGGGATTCAAAAGAGGACGCGGAGGGCTAAGCAGGCCTAAAAGAGGCCTTACATGGAATCATGCAGGGCTAAAGTAGGACCAAGATTTCGACTCGGGTGTGCCCTTTTTTGCTGCCGACCGCTGGTGCCTTTCTTTGACCCGTGCTTCCGAACTCTTGACCAGATATTGATGCTTCTTCTGACCGGCAGCAAAAAAATGCACCCCCGCTGGTTACTTACACTTACTTTCCAACAACCAAAATGTCAAAAAATATAGCGATTTCCACAAAAAATAAAACAATCACATCCTTCCAGAAGATTGCCAAGAATTACAGAGCCTATTCGTTATAGTTCGGAGTTTGAATCGCTTTAATATCTTCATTAGAACTGAAGATAGTATAGTTGTCCATTTTTGTAATTTTTAACAACAATTTTTACTATTTCGCAAATTTGTTAACTGGTATTTGTTCAGAAACTATTTCCTCATATTCATGAATTTTTTCAAATTTTTCCCATAGCCTCTTGTATAAGAAATAATGCTCTAAACTTGACTCTTCTTAAATTTTTGCTCCGATTGTAGTTACGGTTCTATTTATGACATTGATCCACTAAAAACGTTTCATTCATATAGGAATTATGAGTGATGAGTTAATAATTCTTTAACATCCTAGAACCTAGTAGGAATGCCTTGCAGGATAACCTTGATATAAAACCGTCATTGAGGATACAATTTTTTATTATTAAAATTGTGTCATGTTTCGATACCGGGTCGCTTTCGTTATTTGACTAAATCGAAAAAATTTGGTGGAATTTTGTGATTGAAATTAGTTTACGAAGTCATTAATTTTAATATTTAATTAATTTTATCATTTACGAAGCCACTAACTTGGATTATGAAAGTAAACCAACTTTCTGATTTATGATAAAAAAACTTGGTCTGCATATCGTCGTTCTTACATTAAAGTTATCCTTTAATCAAATTGCGCCTTATTTAATCTACAAAATAAATGTAGTGGAAGAATAAATACTGTTGATTTCAGATCTTAAAATTTTTCATATATTTACTACTATCTAAATTTAATTCAGTGAGATTTCACGATTTATTAGTGAAAATATAGCGATTTTCATTAAAAATAAAACAATCACATCCTTCCGGGATATTGTAAATAATTACAGAGCCAATCCGTTCAGTTTGAAGTTTGAATCGCTTTAATATCTTCATTAGAACTGAAGATAGTATAGTTGTACATTTTTGTAATTTTAAGTATTTAGCGCAGGTTTTAAATTTAAATGATAGCAAAATTGCACCCTAAATCTCTTTGCTAGATCTTAATTTAACGCGAAAAAAACATTGCGATAATAGCGACTGTACTTTAAAAAAAGTTGTCGTAAAATTTTCAAAAAGATGTACGGGAAAGTTGTGGGGAATGTACGGGAATGTACGGGAAATGTACGGGAATTTTTTTCGGCTTATCCAGTAGACACCCTGGTTATATTGGATTTTTAATATAGAGTATCCCACCGATGCTAAAATAGTACGCACGTTTGTTGCTGCTGTACTTTTTCGTAAAAAAGTTAGTCAATACTACTCAAAGTAAGACAATTGTAAACGTTCTTGAAAGGCTTAACTTATTTGAGCGGCTGATAATAAAAAGTAGAAATATCTCGAGGGTGAGTAAGAAGCAGCTATAGAAAAGTGCCAAAAAAAATTGGATATAATTTCACGTCTGCAAAAAGCAGAATTAAAACAGTGGCAGAAAAAATTAGAGAACGGTACTTAGGCCGTAAGAAACAGGAATAGAAAAACTCGACAGTAAAAAGTGGACACGGGTGAGTATTCGGCAGTATTCGGTGAATCGGCTCTGTTACGCGATGCGTTCGGCCATCCTCGTGTAAAGCCGAAAATGCACGAGGCGCGAAGCACGACACCGAGCTCCTCGAGGCCCGATTTCACGATTCGGTTTCATCGGCTATTGGAAGGTTTGACTTGATTTTTCTTTTAAAAAATTGACACCTTGAAGAAATATTTCAAATACATGTGATGAAGTCTTGAGATATTTGATGATTATGTTTCTCAGGAATTCTTATGGAATGTTTTAGACTCTCCGATTCTACAGTTTCACTTTTCATTATTTATGTTTTATTTTTCAATTGATTTTAAATATTTTAAAGTCAAAATAATAAAAAATGATAATTATTTTCAATTTATTAAATTAATCAACATTTTTTAATTTTTGCTCAAATTTTGATTTAAAATCTCTGAAATCTTAGAAAATATTTCGTAATTCTCTCAAGAATCTCATGAAACTTATATTTATATTTATTTCTACAATTTTATTTCAATTGTAAAATAATTGCAATTGGAAATTAACTCTAAATAATTGTAAAATAAATTTAACAAAATTTATTTTATAAAGAAATATCTCATGATTTTAAGAGGACAAAGCAATTTTTTATTTTAATTCTTTGTAGTATTTTAATAACTAATGCACATATTTTTAGAATATTTTTCCTTGATTCTGCCCCAGGGTCAAACATATCACCGTTCATATAAACCGTCACTATCTTCCACCTCTCTCCTCCTATATCTATCTCTTCTACTATTAATCCTTGTTTGTGTTCTTTCATATCCTTTTTATCCTTCTTCGTTATACATTTGTTCCTTATCCCCATCACCATTCCTCCCATTGCTCTGCCTTTTTTTATTCTTCCTCTTTGCATTTTGAATATGCCATTTGTAACCTCTTTGTAATTTTCTCCTTGGTCTTTCCCATCTCTTTTCATCTAGCTACGTCTCCATCATTACAACTACATCCCAATGTGTCAAATTTCTCATAAACTCCCTATCCTTTCTTTCTAATCCTGCAATGTTCCAGTAGCATATCCTCTAATCTTCCCTACTTTCATTTTTTGCCTCTTTTTGTTTCCTACTATTTCTTATGTCTTTATCTCCCATTCCTTTCTCTCCTACTTTCCCGACACCTCATTTTTTACTAACTCTTCCTTGTCCTCATCTCCATTCCACCATACATCTTCTATCTGTATTCTCTCCTGCTTTACCCATGTTTTTCTTCTCTTTTTTCTTTCCTTTTCCGCTATTTTCCTTAAATTATACTGCATCTTCCTTTCTACCCATGTCGAGCATCGAAACAATACTGCGATTAGGTGGCGCCGTGGGATTTCTCCCACCACATCCACCGGCAGTCGACCGGACTTCTAAAATTTTCTTTGTATATTTTCTTTACATCTTGCATTTTACGTAGTTTTCCTTACTTTGAGCATTTCATTGACGTTTTTTATCATACTCATGTTTCTAACTTCTTCCCTGCTAGAAGAAACCAATTAGATTTTCAGTTGGACCGTCCAATTGGAAATCCAAGTGGAAAAATGGTAAGGAAAACCAATTGGACATACCAGTTGACAGCGTGAATTTTTTAAATAAAAGTTTCAGCCTAAATGACATGTTTTTTTCCAAGATACTATCTTACAATTACAATTCTTACAATAACAAATTTAGTTTTTTTTTATTGGAGCCTATAACGCTGTCGGGAAAAAAAATTTTCTTGCAATTTTTTTTTCTTCAAAATTTTCCCATCGAAATTTTTGCAGTACCAAAAAATTTTTCAACTTAAGTAAATTATGATAAGAAATCTTAAAACCTCAATGAAACACGAAATTTTCTGACTAATTATTAAATCTAAATTTAAAGCTTTTTCGGGTTTCAATCGTGAGCAATTCCCACCATGGAGCGCTCTGGCCAATCATAGGCATCGTAGAGAATCTATACAAGAACAACGTAACCTGATTGTGAAAATAAGAATTGTGTTTTAAATACAATTATAAGCATTTTTAATTTCCAATTTTGCTTAAGGTGACGATTACGAGTGCATTTACCTTATATTAAGACATAATTATCTCGTTCAGAATAGTATCCTAAAATCTGGCAACAATTAAGAAGCCTCTAGAAACCATCAAAAATGTAAGAAGAAAACGAAATTTAAAAATACTTTAAAATTCTTCAGATAATAATTGTTTAAAATCCATCTTGCCCGCATGCGTTACCTAGATTTAAATCGATCGAACCAACGTTCAGTACATTTCATGGAGGTCCTCCTGCACTACTTTTAGGCATGGCATTGTTGGCGATTTCTGAAACCCTTTTTTTGACCCCCCTTAATTGTGGACCACTCTTAAATTCCTCGTACCCTCTTGAAATATTTCCATATATCCCGTCAATATTCCTATATATTCCCAAATATTCTTATTATTCCAGGTATTCCGAAGTATTCGAAAGTATTCTCAAATATTCTCAAGTTAGTATTTCTAAATATTCTCACATATTTTAAGATATTTTCCGGGCTTGTGGATTCCGATGTTTTAAATACGATTTTATGAGTCCACGACGAGATCCGCATCATCAATCACCATACATCCCTTTTCTCCATTTTATTGCAGCTAGAAAAAAAACAGATGAAAATCTGAATGGGAAATTTTGATATTTCTTTTTAAGTGTTAAAGTGCGAAATTTTTTTATTTTTCATTTTAGAGTCTCGAGAACATTTTTTCAAGTTTTCCGAATCCGTGAAGAAATTTAAAAAAGCTTAAATATGAACAAAATAGTACTCCTGGAAGATTTCTACAAAAGTTTCCAAGGAATTTTTGTATGCTTTGAACCATTTGTTGAGTATTTTCAAAAATGTGAATTTTTCCACTAAAATAGTTGCTTTTCTTTCTAACTCCTTAAAGTACGTGTAAAGAGTGACTTGCTGGTGAACTTCAATTGGGAGTCGTTAGTAGCATTGATTTTCCTTCTTGTTTAAAACTTTTTCTTAATACCTGGATAATCATTTGAGCCTAATTTGGACAATTTTCCTCGTACCGATTCTATTAATCTCTATCGGTCTTTAGAAAAACATAAAAAATATTTAACATGCAGTTTGAAGAGATTGATCTTTTTAAAAGTTGTTTTGTAATTTAAAGAAAATAAATTAAGGGAAATATAAGCCTGCAGTTTCTTTTCTACTATTGTGTTATTTTAAAATAAATAACCTGATTAGAATATATATATATAAATACTCCCAGTGCGACCAGCGGTGGTTTAACCTGTTATTTCTATATATATATATATATATATATATATATGAATAATTTAAGAAAAGGTTAAACAACGACCGTAGGGTCCCACTGGGAGCAACTGTCATCTAGAAATGTCATCGGCTCCCAGTAGAACCGCCGTAAATCCCATTCATGGCCACGTCTCACAACCGTGAGATGGGTGGCATGATGAAATTACGACGACAGGCCGGCAAAACCCTCGTGTTTCTTGAGGACACGAAGCGATCCAAGGATGACAGAAAGCTGTCATCCTTCTCGCATGTGCTTTGGCATATTTTTGGCATGCGAGTATGGCTTTAAGGTTACGAACCAGTGATAGTTTCGCAATTTCGAGAGCACCGATCACAAGGACAATAATTTTAACCGAAAATTTTGGGTACACTCGTTACAACTCCCTTTTAAGGTCCTGATAACTCTCCTCCTTTTCCTCCTTCTCCTTGGCAGTGAGTTTGTAGTCGGCCGGAGCCGAGAATTCGATCACGAATATGGTTCGTTTCTCGAAGTCTTGGAGAAGAAGGTCAGGCCTCGAGTGTGCAACGAAGACTGCTGTCCGAAAATCGTAGTTCCAGAAAATTTGGCACTTCTAGTTTTGGACAATTGAAGGCCGGGATGCAAGAACCGGGCGAGCACTCCAAAAAGGTGAAAAAGTATTGTCCAAGCGTCTTGTAATATCCCAGTTTTAAAGTTCAAAAAATTCATTTAAAAAAAATATGCACTTGTAGAGAATATTAAAATGAAACTTTTTTCTATTCAAAGTTTTTCTTTCCAATGTATATTTTTAATAATAAAATTGAAAAAGTGGGAAAAATTTTTTCACAAATTCAATTATCTTGTAAAACATAAATCGTTTTTTTAGCTTCGGCGAAGAAAAGTATCGAGGGAACTTTAGAGTTGAAAGAACTTCAAGTGAGACATTTGTTCCTCACTATTGAAGCAAGAATTCTGGACATTTTTAGATTAATTCATTCAAAATTGGCCGAAATATCCATTTTGTAAGAAAGTACGCGACGCCGCGCGGTCTACAACTCTCGTTAGCAGATTCAAAAATGCTTTTTAACGTTAGTAGTCTCGCCTGTACTCTCCTATAAACATAAAGAACTCGTCTTTTCAATAATTAAACATTAAAAAACTTGCCCCTTCCCCAATTATTAGGAAACCGATTGCTTTATATTTTTGGACATTTCGTTGATTTCAGTGAATTAGCAAATAACTAAAAATAGAAAAATTTGTTTCCTTCGGGCCTCAAACTTTCATTGAAATTTCCATCACAATTCCACTTTCCACCTCATAATCACTATCTTCATCATTACTTTCTAGGATTGTTGTAAACATCATTGTTTGCAACAATAATTGGTTTCATGCAATTGCAGCAATAATAATTTTCTTTTGCTGCTTCTCCATATAGGTTGTTATATGTGAAAATAACCTGCAGTGGGACTCCGAATCCTTGAGTCGAATGAGTCGAACGGACCTCTCTTTCTACCATGTCAGATAGACAACGAGGCGCGAACGAAAACGAATTGATGGTTTCGAAAGCTCTCTTTCTATCGTATATGGTAGACAGAGAGAGTCTCGTAGTCTTGAAATGATCAGTACGACTTGTCGTTGAAACACCATCGGTCCCTCTCTGTCTACCATATACGATAGAAAGAGAGTTCAAAACGATCGTTTCAACCTTGATCGCACCTCGTTGTCTATCTGACATGGTAGAAAGAGAGGTTCGTTTGACTTGAGTCATCGGAGTCCCTCCCCTGAAAATCTTTATATTCGTGCCAAAGCCTTTCACACGCACTCGTTCAAAGAACATAACACTTCGTAGTTCACTTTCGTAAACCACGCCTCTTTTCCAGTTTCATCCTCCGAGTGCACTTGGTAAGAAACCTGAACGCTACCAATGAGAGAGTTTCGCAGCCATTAGACCTGCGCGAAACGTAACACCGTAAGCGGGAATATTGGAAATATATGTTTCCAATTTTTATCATGAGGCTTCACCCCCGTATGCGACATATTACAGTGGGTCCAGAGACAGTGTGGCAACACTGTAAAAAATGTCAACGAAATTTTACATCGTCAGACGTGGGAAATAAAAGGACGCTGCACGAACGTGGTAACTTTCCGCGACAAAAGGTAAAATCCCACTCTGTTGGGAATTTCAAAATGTCGACCTCAAAATTTCCATCTAGTGGTGAAATTTCGATGCTACTTATGGGTGCTTACCTAGCGAGAGTAACAATAACCTGAAAATTACATGAGAAAACTTTAAAATGAATCCTTTGCAAATATGACTTTCGTCTTTAATTGCTTTCTGTACATTGTTTGCAGTACTTATAAAGTGCATACAAAGATTATTGCGGGCACCTTCGGAACGTTCCAGGAAAGTTCCCGGGAGGTGTAAAATGTCCGCCGATGGGGAATGTTCCAATGGAACGTTCCATTGGGACATGAGGGGAACCTTCCATTATTGTCATTTTTAACAACAATTATCTCGTAAACTGTAAGATCAAGAACAGACTTCAGATTCATTGAATAGTATAATTTGATATGCCCGGATGTAAATTCACCGCCATTGGAGCGGCAGTTTTCTTGTAAGTCCGTACTCAGAGCGATAGCTGAACTTTGTTATTATTGTATTCGAACTTCAATGTCGTTTTATAACATTCTCGCAACCTATATTAGTGCCAATTTTAACTCCTCACATTGTGAGCTTTGAGCGGTTCTCCCGCTATTATGAGGGGACAGTATTTGTCATGGTTAGAGCAACCGACCCGCCAAACCCTTTACCATTGTTCTATAGTATAGTTTTAGGATAAGTTCACACATTCATGCCGACACAATTGAGCGACTTCACCGCAAATTTAAATTCTATATATTTTCTCTTTCTAGCCTTTATCTTTTAAATAAAGTGTTTTTTTTTATACTTGTTGATAAATAAACACGTGGTTAATTACTGAGTACGCGGACTTTATTGTCTCTTTCTCACTGAGTTTTTAGCATGTATAAGGCTTTCAGGTTGTACCCCTTTTAAGCCCAGACCACTCTCCGAGGGCGCTGAGCTGAGCGGAGAGCGAGGTACGAGCAACCAAATCCATTGTATATGTATAGGTTTATTTTCAGGGTGGTGTATATCACACCTGGCGCCCGCCATGGAGTTTTTTCTAGATTCTTAGACGTAAATCTTGGAAAGGGAACTGGACAAATCCAAGTAATATTGCGCCTTATTTCCTGAGTTTTTCTGGCTGTAGCCAGAAAACAGCGTTGTAAAAGTGCACCGTGAAAAGAAAATATCATCATGGTTTGGCAGACATGTATAGAGGCTAGAAACGTTAATTATGAAAAGTTTATATACTTTCAACCAATCAGATAGCTAGCATAATTTCAATCGACATTGATCATCATTCAGTTGCTGAATACAAAAATGGAATTTGACCATATTAAAAAGTTGCAATGCCTTTGAATTCTATCGTCCTTACAGGCCATATATAATACAGAGAATTTTGTGGAAGTATGTATTAATTAAATTTTGCAGGAGCCCATCCTCCTCCCCAATGCAGGGTTTCGCTTTATCGTAATTACCTCACTGTCACGGACCCCTCTTTCTGGTCTGCTAATCACACTCGGATGAGATGTGGCGCCGCTTGCTGCATTTGCATCATCGAGTTTTGCTAAGACATGTTGCTGTCCCTCTTCGACCCATCTACATGCTTCTTAGATGCGTTCTCTAGCGTTTTCTCTCATGCCTGAACAATCGGCACTCGACTGGCTAGTATCGTTTTTCTCCCTAATCGTCTTCAAATTACACAAGTAGTGATGTTTCGTGACGAAGTATTGTCAATCGATATTATTTGTTCATTTCATAAACAAATATTTTAAACAAATGCATACTTTGACCTTTTTTAGATAAAAACTATCCGTATTTCTTTCTAATCGTCTTTAAATCATATTAGTGGTGTTGTCCAGTTATGAATAATTGTTATTCGATATTATTTGCTTATTTTATAAACAAATTTTATAAAAAAATGCATAGTTTGTTCATTTATAGACAGAAGGTAATCGTTTTTCTTTCCGATCGTCTTCAAATTATATAAGTAATGATGTTTAGTGGTGAAGACTTCTCGTTCGATATTATTTGTTTACTTTGTAAGTAAATTTTTTGAATAAATTCATGGTTTGGCCATTTATAGACATAAAGTAAACGTTTTTCTTTCTTATCACTTGAAATTATATTAGTAGTATATGTTTAGTGATGAGGATTTGTCATTCGATATTATTTGTTTAATATATAAACAAACGAATATCTTAGCCATTCGTAGAGCGAAATTAATCTTTTTTCATTATTGCTTTCAAATGATATCACTGGAAGTTTGAGAGCACTTTCGTGTGTTGAATTCTATGAACCGCTTGAAATCCTCATTACGTGCTTCTGCAGCTTTTTTTGAATAATGTCCGATTGGAGGTAAAAAAATCTATAAATTCTATAAATGGTCAAACTAAGAATTTGTTTATAAAGTAAACAAATAATGTCGAATGACAAGTCTGCATCACTAAAAATCATCACTAATATGATTCAAAGACGATCAGAAAGAAATACGGATAGTTTCTATCTAAAAAAGGTCAAAGTATGCATTTCTTTAAAATATGTGTTTATGAAATAAACAAATAATATCGATTGACAATACTTCGTCACGAAACATCACTACTTGTGTAATTTTAAGACGATGAGAGAGAAAAACGATTACTTTCTGCCTATAAATGACCTAACTATGCATTTTTTAATAAAATTTGTTTATAAAATAAGCAAATAACATCAAATGACCAATCCTTATCATTAAATATTACCACTAATATAATTTGAAGGTACTACGGAAGAAAAACGATTACTTTCTGCCAATAAGTGCCTAAACTATGCATTTGTTTATATAATTTGTTTATAGAATAAGCAAATAATACCAGACAACAAACTTCTATGGTCAAATGTGATCCTGTCGATAAAATCAAGCAATTTCAACTTACAAATATACTTTGCAAGCAAAATTTCCACGACCCTGAAACTGTGTGCCAAAACACAATACAATCCGATTAGTCTTTCGAAAGTTATCCGATATACAGGCGACGACGACAACAGACGGACAGACACCGACGTAAAAACTATTTTTTCTGAGTCAGGGGACCTCAAAACGTCGACATTTCATGGAATCCGCGAAAGTCATTTTTCACGTAAAACCAATACCTTCTCATTATGATGAGAATGTAATAACTCATTATGTTTTGCGACAATACAATTTGAATTTTCGATTTTTTAAGAAAACTCAAAAAGTGATCATGAGAGTCTTGTAGGACTATCAAAAAGTAACACTTTTCTCCTGTTGACTTTTTTTCATATCATGCTTTAATTGACTTAAAATGTTAATTTTCGCTTTTTTTGGGAGATTTTGAAAATGCTGTAGCTCTGTCAATTTTCTTTGTATTGGAAAAAGTCGTGAGAATAGTTTGTTTTAATTTTCGAGTATTACGGGCGGTCCTCCATGGAATTTATGAATTTTGAAAAAAAATGGTCTGAAAATTTTTGAAAGTGCCCTAACTTTTTGAATTTTCATCCAAAATAGCTGGTTAATGAACTCGATCCTTCTTTTTTGTCCCTGAAACTGTGCGCCAAAGCACAATACAATCCGATTAGTCTTTCGAAAGTTATCCGATATACAGGCGACGAGGACGTCGACGACAGACGGACAGGCACCAACGTAAAAACTATTTTTTCTTACCCAGGGCGCCTCAAAACGTCGACATTTCGTGGAATCGACGAAAGTCATTTTTCACATAAAACCAATACGTTCTCATTATGATTTGAATGTAATAATTCATTATGTTTTGTGACAATAAAATTTGAATTTTCGATTTTTTATGAAAACTCAAAAAGTGATCATGAGACTCTTGTAGGACTATCAAAAAGTAACACTTTTCTCCTCTTGGCTTTTTTCATATCATGCATTAATTGGCTTAAAATGTTAATTTTCTCTTTTTTGGGGATATTTTGAAAACGCTGTAGCTGTGTCAATTTTCTTTGCATTAAAAAAAAAACGTGAGAATAATTTGTTTTAATTTTCGAGTACTACGGGCGGCCGTCCATGGAATATATGAGTTTTGAAAAAAATGGTCTAAAAAATTTTGAAAGTGCCCTAACTTTTTGAATTTCTTTCCAAAATAGCTGGTTAATGAGCTCGTACTTTCTTTTTCGTCCCTGAAACTGTGTGCCAAAACACAATACAATCCGATTAGTCTTTCGAAAGTTATCCGATATACAGGCGACGACGACTTTATTATACGTAGATATGAAGGACCACCCTCGTCTAAACCCTCACGTAAGGACATAAACGTGCACAGTTGGGCAAGTGACATCTGTGCACGTGCACAGTTGGGCAAGGGACATCTGTGCACGTGCACAGTTGGGCAAGTGACAACTGTGCACGTGCACAGTTGTGCAAGTGAAATCTGTGCTGTACACGTCGAAATTTCGACGTGTACAGCCACAAAAATCTCGCAGCCAATCAGAGATCGCGTTAACTCTACCAGGCCGCAAAAGCCACTGTTCCCGGACAGAAATGCAGCCGGGAAAACGTACTTTCGGCTAGGCGACGAAGAAAACCACTTTACGCTAAGATGCGTATTTTTGGTTCAAATCGTGAAAAATATGATTAAAAATAAATAAATTAAATATATGGAAAAACGACACAAGTTGCAATAAAATGTTTAATGACCATTTTTTTTCCCTATAGGATGCGCACTTTTTACATTCTCATCAGAGAAGGTATTAGATTTGTGATAACATTTGAAAGAATTGACAGATTGGATCAGGCTTTTGTATACTCTTCAAGTGTCCCAAAATGAAGGTCAAGCTCGTTAACAAGCCATTTTGGATACAAATTCGAAAAGTGAGCGCTTTTCAAAATTGTTGAGACCACTTTTTTTCAAATTTAAAATTCTACGTACGAATGTTTGTAGTACAAAAAAGAGAAACAATTTATCCAAATGACTTTCTTTTATAAAACAAAAATTGCTGGAGTTACAGCATTCACAAAGTTCCAAAAAACAAACGAAAATGGACATTTTAAGCCAAACAACACGAAAATTCCATTTTGCTGTCAAACTATACAAGATGCAAAAAAAGATGCATGGACAAAAATTATGCACTCAAAAAAGATCTACAAATTTGTTATTAATCACTTTCTGATGGGACGCGTAGTTTTTGTTTCATTTGTAAAAAACTGATTTAAGAATAAGATAAACTTTTTGGCAAGGTAAGAAAGAAGATCAATGCACAAAAGTTGATCATATAATGTTGAAAATTTCGCATTTTGGACAAAGTCGAGTGCAGAGGACGAGGTACGTGATGAGATTTTTTCACCCAGAGAAACAAACTGTTGCGATACGGCCGCCGAAAAATAAAAACAAGTTTTCTGTCAACCACCCTAATATATATAATATATAAGGGTGAGAGGAGACGGAAATATTCGCAGTAGAAGGGAGGGTAGAATCAGACCATCAGCCATTAGGGCTGTGGATAAGGGGTGAGAGCGGCGGAAGGCCTTACGTGGAGAGAATCGTGGTTTCCAGGCTTCCTGAATAGCTTGTTTCTCGTCGTCAGGTTTGAAAATCTTATGCTCACGATGAATTGCTTTTCTATCCTTATCAATCAACCTGTTACTGTCTTGCATTGTCCTTAGACCTCCAGATACCTTTGCAATTTGGTGGAAGTCTCTCTCATCCTGCTTATGATTTTTTGCTAAGCAAGAGTATTTCTCAGGTCTCTTTAAATTATCGAGCCTTGAATAAGTTCTGGAACAACTTGAACATGTGGAATTCATCTTGTCACTGGCCCAGTGAAAATGGCTGTTCATTCATCAAAGCTGAGTTTATAACCTCCTCCTCCTCATGTCCTCCTCTTCCAACTCCTTCTCCTCCTTATCATCATGCTCTTCTCTTCCAACCCTTCCTCGCCACGCTCTCCTCTTCCAGCTCCTCCTCCTCATGCCCTCCTCTTCCAACTCCTCCTCCTCGTGCCCTCCTCTTCCAACTCCTCCTGCTTCTCATGCCCTCCTCTTCCAACTTCAACGCCTCCTCGTCATGCCCTCCTCCTCATGCCCTCCTCTTCCAACTTTAGCTCCTCCTCATCTGCCCACTCCTCCTCCTCATGCCCTCCTCTTCAAACTCCTCCTCCACGTGTCTTCCTCCTCCTCATGCCCTCCTCCTCGTGTCTTCCTCCTCCTCATGCCCTCTTCCAACTCCTCCTCCTCATGCCCTCTTCCAGCTCCTCCTCCTCACGCCCGAGAAGGAGAAGTTGGAGTTGAAAGAGGAGGGCATGAGGAGGAGTTGGAAGAGGAAGGCATCAGGAGAAGGATTTGGAGTGGGAAGAGGAGGACATGAGAAGGAGAAGAAGTTGGAAGAGGAGGGCATGAGGAGGAGGAGTTGGAAGAGAGCATGAGGCGAAGGAGGAGTTGGATGAGGAGTGCATGAGGAGGAGGAGGAGTGGGAAGAGGAGGCATGAGGAGGAGGATTTGGAGTTGGAAGAAGAGGGCATGGCGAGGAAGAGTTGGAGTTGGAAGAGGAGGGCATGACGAGGAGGAGTTGGAGTTGGAAGATGAGGGCATGATGAGGAGGAGGGCATGAGAATGTGGAGATGTTGGAAGAGGAGAGCATGACAAGGAAGAGTTGGAAGAGAAGGGCATGGGGAGAAGGGCATGATGATAAGGAGGAGGAGGAGTTGAAAGAGGAGGAAATAAGGAGGAGGAGGATATAAACTCAGCTTTCATGAATGAACAGCCATTTTCACTGTGCCAGTGACAAGATGACTTCCACAAGGCAACTCAAGGACTATAAAAATTAACTATAAGGCCTGGGAGGAGAGAAGATCTCGGACACTGGTAATAATCAGGGACGATCATTTCTACTCCAGGGCGGGTTTGTTACGGCAGACCCTATGAGAAGGATCAATCTAATTATTGATAGCTAGTTCTCATGGTCTTCGCGTCATTTCGTTGTTATGCCGTGGCCGCGATCTTCCTCCCCCCCCCCCCTTTAGCCACTAGCTACATATACAATCATAGGCGTTGCTTCTCGTTGGAGCGAGAGAGAGAGCACGAGAGCGAGTCAGCGATAATTATAATATCGCGTGCCACTTCCTTTATATTCATGCTCTCCTGACACCACTGAATCCCTGACTGACTTCAAAGTGTTTAATAAAATTATAATTATTAATAAAAAAACTAAAAGTTGATTAACATAAAAGCCTTAATAACTTAACATCTATCTATAAATTTTGTGAAAGATTGCTTAGTCGATGCCTTATCAGCATCACCATTTTCGAAGTCACGCCACATCCTACCGTCGTTCCCACAGCAGTCAGCAGGACTATAAATGTCAGAATTGCGAAAATCCCTACCCACAATTCAAAGAGGCTAATCGCAGTCAAGTCTCGATAGCATTCCACGTTAACTTCTTGTACGATCAAGAGTTTCGGTAAGAAAAAGGGACATGTAAAATTTTCTCGCGCTCCGTCCGCTTTTCCTCTCACGTGCGCGTCGTGATGGTTGCCCCGAAGGTTCCGGGACGAAAACGGGTACACTAAGAGGGTTGTGGGACGTTAACTGGAGAAACGTAAGAATCGCGTGAGCCAGTTTAGTGCACCCAATCCAGTTCGGGAGTGAATAATATTATATTCAAAAGACTAGAAAGTCGAGTGACTTGTGCGTGGATCATCCCGATTATTAAGTCCACATCGGTATAGCCGGAATGATCCGACGTAATAGACTGTGTAAGATTGTGTCATTATCGTAAAAATCGACGGGGCAGCGGTCGCTGCGTGTCGCGTGTGAATGGGAGTGAAGACGATGGTGACTGTTGTTTCTGGTGACTCATCAGAAATGACAGCCAAATCAGAGAGGACTGCATTCTAACAAAAGGTCAGAAGAATAAGAACCAAATTACTTTAGAAGATACATTTCGAATACTCTCTCCCTCTCTCTCTCTCTCTCTCCTGCGCCCAGAAGTTGATTGCGAATTGATTTCAAAATTATAGATGTCTCAATAACGAATTTCCTGAAGTTTAGCCCGTCGACACTTCACGCTCCGTGATCGAATTCTCGGCTCCTTCCGAATACAACATCACTGCCAAGGTGAAAGAAAAGGAGGAAAGGTATCAAGACCATAAAAGGGAGCCACAACGACTGTGCGCAAAATATTCGGTACAAGTAATTGTCCTTGTGATAGGTGCTCTCGGAGGTGCGAAAGTATCGCTGGTTCGTAACCTTAAAGCCATACCCGCATGTTACAAGAATTTTTACAGAACTGAAGGAAAAGCCAGACTATAAGAAATTGTTGAAAATCACTAACAATTTTTCAAAAATGAACACAAAAACAAGATATTAAAAGTGATCTGAAAATAAAAAGACATAATTTAAAAAATTTATGACAAATTCAGCATAACATTATTACAAAGGTACTCATTGGTTCATAAGACCAATCACGCACATATTCTATACATGGCATCTTCCTCAAAATACCTTTGGTTATAGGCAAAGAGGGTATCACAACTTACTTTTGATAAGCATCTGGGTGATTTTTCAATTAAAAAAATATGTACATCCTATATGGCAACCTTATTTTTAGATAAGTACCAGGATAAAATTTTAAATAATATGTGCATCCCATTAGCAACCTTATTTTTCAATAAGTACCGGGACGACATTTTTTAGAAAAATATTCTAACATATATTATGCATAAATGTAAAAATTGATTAAAACCTGAAAATATGTAAAATATGAATTTTAAGGAAAATAGATCATAGTGCCCAGATCTAATGTTCATGGTTGATTCTGAACCAATCTGTTTTAATTATTACATTTTCCAAATAGGAAAAGAAACAATCTAAAAATTTTAATGTATTTCTAACATTGCTAATCTTTAATGCATTCTTCTTTCAAAAATTTTTGAATAAAAAGATTTCTTTCAAGAAATTGAGGTAAAATTATTTAGACTCAATTAAAAGAATTAAAAAATATTCGTAAACAAACCCTGCAGATTGGACCGAATCATGAGTTTAGTGTCTCTATTTAAAAAATTTTAAGGTTTAGTTGGTCTCGTGACTTTGAATACTTCACCACGTAATTTTGATAGTGTTTTTTTCATTTAAAAAAAAAGTTTTTTATTTTTCAATATATATCAAAATAAAATTTCCTTAATTTTTCGAAACTGTGTTTGTGACCTTCAACAGTATTTTTTAATTAGTGTTGTGATGCACTGTGTGAAACAGATTAGATTATAATACACACACACACATATATAATTAAAAACTAAAGGTTAACAACCACCGCAGGGTCCCACTGGGAGCAACTGTCATCACCTGACCGGAAATCAGTTGACCTGGTGTTCAAATCCCAGCGGAGTGAAAGGAGAAGATCTTTTTTCTGAATAAAAATTTAAGAAGTAATAAATTAACATTATCCCGGACTAGATGTTTAGGAATGCGAGCATACTTTTGACATAAGTAGAAATAGTCAACAATGACGTGTCTGCACATGCAGAAGAAGGCTCTAACATTGTCCTGATTTTCACAAGCGATATCATCAAAGATAAAAATGGAGTTTGGTTTAGCTTTACTAGGTGAAATTAATTGTTCATGCTCACTGTATGGAAAGTAGTCAACATCATCTACATCATTGATTACTTTTTCCAAGAATTGATACTTCGGTTGTTGTAAAGATTTTGAGTAAAGATAAATATTATCAAATCTGAGACCATTTGGATGTAGAATTAAAGAAAGTAGTGCATTCGTTTTACCACAATTTGATGGTTCACAAAAAACTGCACGAATGCTTTTTGATAGTAGATTACCATGAATCTTCACTCTCTTCTGCCCAGGCTCAACGAGGGAGTCTATATTTGCGACTGGAAGTTTGACAGGTTGTGTCTTCAATCTCATTTTAACCTTGCCTAACGAGAAAGTTATAAGTACAGCGCTTATATAGCTTTGGGATCAGTTGAAAGTTAACCTTCATACAGCTAACATCAGTTGGGCCACCTCTCCAGTTTGTTAAGTCTATACTGATATGAAGCTGCTCGTTAAGAATACAGTATCCACTTCCCTCGGGAACAACTATAATAAGTTGTGGCTACAATAACAGCTCAAGACTGACTGCTGAGACAACTATAAATACAGCGCTTATATAGCTTTTGGATCAGTTGTAAGTTGGCCTTCACACAGTTCACAACAGTTGGACCGCCTTTCCAGTCTGTTAAGTCTATAATAATATAAAGTTTCTCGTTGAGAATAGAGTATCCGTTTCCCTTACTAGATGCGAAAGCTATAAATACAGGGCTTATACAGACTTCCAGTCAGTCGCAAACTGACCTTCATAGTGTGAGGAATGCTTGTACTCAGCGAGAAACGTCAAGGTCGAGGTTTAATTAATACTATTATTAACAAGTTACCCTTTGAATTACATTTTCCAGGTTATCAGTACTGTGAACCTGGTACTGAGTTAGCAAAACATTTAGAACGGGGTGATCCAGGTATAAACCTACTGGACGCTCCCTGTAAGGAGCACGATATTGCTTATTCGAAGAATCGAGAGAATATTGAAGCGAGAAACGTTGCAGATAGCATACTACAATGTCCGCTGAAAGTACGTACCTATGTTTTCGAAATCGCAAGACAATTGAGAGTAGGTCATCTTGAACCGTGGGTGCAACGTGCTGTACAACGTTCAGTGACAACTCTGACGTCGTTTTTGACCACCCGTCGAAAACTACGCGAACCTTCGTAGTCATACTATCAGGCTTCATGTCAGCGTGATGCGGAATGTAATATGTTGGAGCATCAGATTAAATTTTTCCTGGAGGAACCTCTGTCATATCGCCTGAAGTTTCCTTCACTCATAAAATTAAAGTACCCGTCCTTAAGTTGCGGATCCTTCAGCAGTTTTCGTTCCACGCAGTTCTTTCGCTTTTCTGCAATTTCGAACGATTCTTCTAATTCATTAACTCTGTCAGAATAAGGACCATTAACTATAAATCGCTAATCAGGTGCGCGCTTAGTTGTCGCTGTAAAGTGCTGCTCACAAGGGTTTTCTGCGTCGAGAGTTCCTTTGCCTTTACTGTCGATAACCTGTTCTATTTCTCAGACTCTCTCAACTTGGTTGTGCAATTGCTGGTTAGTAATAAGATGACGCGTAGTTCTGGTGTCCTTGGAGGCGTTCAAAGGTGACAGTTTACCCGCCAGAATCCATCCTAATAAAATCTTTTGCAGTAACGGACCGTCTTGACTAAGCCTAATCTGTCCAATGCATAACAAATCTCAGAATAATCCAGTCCCGATAAGAAGATCAATATGAGGATTTTTAATTGTTGGATCGGCTAATTCAATATCTAACGCAACGACGATTCCATCCAAGTCTCGTGGTGCAATTGTTACGTAGTTAGTAATGCGATTAGTGACTAAACATCGCAAAGAGGTTTGATATTTACCGAGCTTAGATTTGATGACAACGCGAGTTTGTTTATGTAATTTAAGTCCGATCGGCTCGACTCCTGAAACTGTCATGTCAACCGTGGAAGTTGAAAGGTCGAGCTTACGGCACAAATCCTGAGTTATCACAACTGATGTGTGATGCTTTTTTGAACATTCCCTACATAAACCTGCTTGACAATTTTTATTTCTATTTCCGGACAAAAGACAGTTAAAACACATGTGACATTTTTTATCTACGCTCAATCTCTCGCTTACTGGAAGTTTCTTGAATTCTGTGCAGTCATAAAGTGCGTAATGTTTTGTACATAACACACATGCAGATTTTTCTGTAGTCACATGCGAAGAAATGTGGCCACTTAGTTTTTTGTTGTGATTGGCCGCAGTCGATTTGCCCTGAGAGTTCGCGGGAGGATTAGAAAGAAAAACGATCACTTTCTACCTATAAATGGTCAAACTATGCATTTGTTTATAAAATTTGTTTATAACACAAACGAATAATATCGAATGACTAATCTCAATCACTAAATATTACCACTCATATAGTTTAAAGGTGCTAAGAAAGAAAAGCGATTACTTTCTGCCAATAAACGCCTAAACTATGAATTTTTTTACATAATTTGTTTATAAAATAAACAAATTATACCATACAACGAATTTTGATGATCAAACGTGATATTGTCGATAAAATCAAGCAATTTCAGCTTACAAATACACTTTTCAAGCAAAATTTCCAATATGTTGACATTTTGTTAATATAATTTGTTTATTACAATTAGATTCGCTATCCTGTAAATTATTTATATTCTTGAGATACTTTGTTATTCATTTTCGTTGAGAATTGGATAATTTAAGTTATTTATTTGGAGATAAAAAATAATAATTTAAAAATGTCTCATTTTCGCTCGTTTTTTATTTATATAAAAAATAGAAAATGACAAAAATTACAAAATCGAATCCATAGACGCCCTTGAGCCACTATCGCTGATCACTTCTGAGCAAAAAAATTGAAAATCAGTTGAGAATTGTAGGCTGCAGGTGATTTTGAATAGTAAATTCCCGATTCAACCCACTGCGCGCGGACTTCCGAATCTCCAGTGTCTTCACGACCGAATTATTTTGAGTATAGCTTATATCGTTGCTAATGGCAGATATCCTCTTCTAAAAATGGTCAGGAACCACGAGATGATTGGTGAAGGAGCGTTCTTTTACAAAGCAGCGGAGCAAGCGGCCGAGACCCTTGGCCTAAATTTTAACATCAGAAGTGAGGAAAGTACATCACTCCATCTAGATGCTTCACTTCTAAAAGCCGAAGTGAAGAAAGCAGAGTGTGCAACATTCCACCTTAGCATACCGTGACCGCATTTTATGTCAAGAAGTTCCAAGCGATAGGTGCAGAACCTGGGATGCACACGCTGAGTACCTAGAAGACATACTATCGGGGTGTCCCACCCATGCAGGAACGACGTATATCTACAGACACAATGCGGCCTTAAGAGTGCTTTATAACCATCTATGTCGCCATTACGGTGTTAGCCACGACCCTGCCCTGCCGAACGCTCCAAGGGAGATAAAATCAATTGTCCGAAACAAGAAGTGCCAAATTTTCTGGAACTACGATTTTCGGACAGCAGTCTCCGTTGCACACTGGAGGCCTGACATTGTTCTCCAAGACTTCGAGAACTTCTTGTCGAGGAGCTGTTCGCGGAAGTTTTTCTCCTGTGATTTCTTAATCCGGGCCTTCAGGAGTGAGTACTCGAGACCTTCAGGAGTGAGTACTCGAGATGGAGAAGATTTTATGCATTTTGCTCACCCCTGATATGGAAGTTAAGGCCGAGTGTTTCAGCAGCCTCATCCGCTTCTTTGTACAGAAACGCTCCTTTGCCCACTTCTTCGTGCTTCCTGGCCATTTTTAAGAGGAGGGCCTCGTCTATTTGCGACTATATGTGCTGTACCCAGAATAATCCTGTTGTGAACATATTCAAGATTCAGTATTCGAGAGTACTGCGGGGACGGCAAGCATGTTTGTTGCAGATACTTTGTTCCTCGCCGACAGTTCGGAAGAACAAATCAGTCGGAGGAGACGTTTGTATCTGGTTCAGAGATTATCCTTTATAGGTGTGACGTTCTGAATGCGGCTCTGTAGCACGCACACTGTATAGGTCTCTCCAGCGCTGAGGTGTCGTATAGCGCTTCTGTCGACGAGTTCAGGGTCTTCGGGGATGCCATTAAGTTTTCCTCGCTTCAAATAAACCTTGCAGCATTTTCTCCATTCCAATCTCCTGAGTGTATTTTTCGACAATCCCTAGAGCTCTTTATTTTTAGCATAGTTCTTAAGATCGTCCCTGTAAAATACATGAGTGACCTTGTGCTTTCGATATCCGGGTTTGCCGCAGAAGTACCCTTCGGAATGGCGAAGTGCGAGAGATAGTAGTAATAATGTGAGGCAAAAGAGGAGAGGACTCATGGTGGCGCCCTGAAAGACACCTCACTGAAAGGTGACGTTGTTAGTTGTCACACGATATTTTCCAGATGAGATAGTACATGCGGTTCTTCAAAGCGGTATCAATCTCTGTATGCACCCCACGATGTGTGGATGAAACTTTATTTTTAACACCATCAGTAGGTAGTGCTGTTAGGGTAGATATTAAACAGTGTGTTCAGACAAGTGATTGGCCTGTAATTCTTAGGGTGAGCTAAGTTGCCAGCAGGTCGTCCCTCAATCAATCCGTCCACTCAAAAGTATTGAGATTTTACCGGTCCATCGCATTGACTGTTCTTCATTGAACCGCACTTACTACAATTATATTTGGCGTTATCATTTTTGTTCCACGCGCAGCTAGGGAAAAGGGTTCGTTCATCTTTGTAGAGCACCGCATGCAAGGATAAGGCTGCATACTCTGAGAGGTCGCCCGGTATCCCAGAGTCACCGTTTGAAACACCTCACCCAGGTATAACAACTTCAAACTCATATAACTATAAATTGATTAGCAAAATATTTGAACATTATTATAGAATTCAGTAAATACCAATCAATTGATCCCTGGAACCTGTCAAAAAGTCCTAAAAGTGCTATAATTTTCACAAAAGGAAAAGAAAAGCTTTGAATCTTCCTTCAAACCTTTAAAATCAATCGAGAATTGCCTCGAATTTGAAAAGAGGAACAATTTCAAATTCAAATCACTCTAAATTGTTTAGAAGAATATTTGAACATCATTACAAAATTCAGTGCAAACCGTTATATTGATCCCTGGAACCTCTAAAAAAGTCCTAAAAATACTATGATTTTTATAAGAGCAAAAAAAAGCTTTGAAGCTTCCTTCAAACCATTACAATCAATCAGGAATGACCTCGAATTCAAAAAGTATTACAATTTCAAATTCAAATCACTATAAATTAATTAGAAAAATATTCCAACTTTATTATAAAATTTAGCGAAAACCATTAAATTAGTCCCTGGAACCTGTCGAAAAGTCCTAAAAAATCCATAATTTTTATGAAAGGAAAGGGAAAATTTTGAAACTTCCTGCAAACCATTAAAATTAATCGAGAATACTCTCGAATTCAAAAAGGATAACAAATTCAAATTCGAATTACTATTAACTAATTAGAAAAATATTCGAACATTATTATAAAATTCAGTGAAAACCACTAAATTAACCCCTGAAACCCGTTAAAAAGTCTTAAAAATGCAACGATTTCAATTGGAGGAAAAAAAGCTTCGAAACTTCCTTCAAACCATTAAAATTAACCGAGAATTCCCTCGAATTCAAAAAGAAAAACAATTTTAAATTCATATCACTATAAATTGATTAGAATAATATTCGAACATCATTTTAAATTCAGTGAAAACGATTAAATTGATCCCTGGAACCTGTTAAAAAGTCCTAAAAACGCCATGATTTTTATAGGAGGAAAGGAAAGCTTTCAAACTTCCTTCAAGCCATTAAAATCAATCAAGAATTTCCTCGAATTCAAAAAGAATAACAATTTCACATTCAAATCACTATAAATTAATTAGAAAAATATTCCAAAATTATTATAAAATTCAGTGAAAACCATTAAATTAATCCCTGAAACCTGTCAAAAGTCCTAAACGTGCTACAGTTTTTACGAGAGGAAAAGAAAAGCTTTGAACCTTCCTTTAAACCATTAAAATCAATCGAGAATTCCCTCGAATTCAAAAAGAATAACAATTTCAAATTCAAATCACTATAAATTGAATACTACTCTAGCTTCCTGCACGTCCATGCATTTTTTCATGCAAGCTCTCGTGTTCCTATGGCTTCTTATGTCTCTTGGAATTAATGTCTCATTCACAGATTCTAACCATGCTTTCGGCGGTCTACCTCTGGGCATTCTGCCACTTACTTTACTTTTATGTCATTATAAGTTGTAAAATGATCTAAAATGCGAAAAAAATATTATAGGACGAAAAATTGTAATCGATTTCAATTATTTATTTAAATATTGTTTTGTCTGTATTCCCGTTAACAGTTCATCTATTTCACATCAATATGATGTCGTATAATAATTAAAAAATTAATAATTGACTTTGTTATTGCGGATGAAAGACTAAGAGAGCTAGTTAAAGATACAAGACTCATGAGGGGTTCCGAATGTAATACTAATCACTACCTTTTAGTCTCCAAAATAAACTTAGGGCGGGGATGGAGAAGAAAAAAAAAACAAAAAAAACGAAACAAACGCGAATCAAGATTGAAAATTTACAGAAACCGGAAGTGCGAATAGATTGTCAGAATAAGATAAACGAACGCATAGATGAGGCAACTTGGAAGGGGCTTGAAAGCAATAAAAATGTATAGGGCACGTGGACTATGTTACGGGATAACATTGTTAAAACTGCGATTGAAGTATGTGGTACGGCGGTACGACGAAGAAAATCTGGTGATGCACGGTGGAATGATGAAATTAAGGCAGCCCAACAGGAAAAGAAAAAAGCGCACGAGAGAACGTTAAACATCAGAGGTCCTGGCGATGAAGAGAGAAGTAGACTTGAAAATGATTACAGAGACAAAAAGAGAAAAGTTAAACGACTAGTCAAGGAAAGTAAAGATAAAATCAGAACAGAAGAGAAGAAATTAGAAAACGACTTCCAAGGAACCATGAAACTAATATATAAAGACATGAAGAAAAGTAAAAGTACAGAGTTTGTGAGCATGAGAAACTACAAAGGTGAAATGCTATATGATACAGACGGGATAGTAGACGTTTTAAAAGACTCGTTTAAAGAATTATTAGGAGGTGAAGATATAGGGCAACAGAGCTGCGAGATTGAAAATAATACATTGAAAACCCCAATTGAATATGTCTGCGTCACTGAGGTTATTGATATAATTAAGAAATTAAAAAATGGTAAAGCTGCTGGTGTAGACAGTATCAATGCTGAAATGCCTAAATACGGTGGCGAATACATACCTCACAGGGTGTGCGAATTGATAAATTTATGCATCGAGACGGGACAAGTCCCAGCTTTTCCCCTCAAACACCATTACCTTTGTTTTATTTACGTTAATTTTAAGGCCCATGTTCTTCATGCTTGTATTAAATTTATTCAACATTCTTTGCAAGTCCGCCATTGAATCTGCCATAACAATCTTGTCATCTGCGAAAGTCAATCCACGCACCTTCACTGTTTCGAGATCTACACCCTCTTCGTCAAAGAGGGTCATTCTTAGACACTTTTCCATAAATATAATAAATAGCCATGAGGACATAACGCATAAATCAAATAAATTGCTTAATAGCAATATTCTTTACGGCATTTAGTGCAAAGGACAAAATTGTAATGCGGTTCATATTGGTCAAACTGAACGTCCGTTAGGAGTCAGGGTTAAAGAACACAGAAGGGACATAAATAAGATCCCTGAAAAGCAGACAATGCTTACTAGACATAGTATTGGCTACGGTCACCCTGCGATGGAGTTGAGGGTGGAGTGACCCAGAGACCGGGCCCCATGTTGTCATTTAGTTTCACTGCCGTAGACCTTTAGAAATTAAAGTATCTTTTTTTCCATTTTCTAAAGTCGTTAAACTGTAGTACTTCTGAGAATTTTCTTTCAGTTTTCTTCGAGATTTGAAACAAAGCGGACGTCTCTCATTTTACGTCGAAAAACTAACTTCTTATATTATTCAGAAACTTGATTTTAAATTTACCTAACCTTCTGCAACGAAAGGGGAAGCCTATATATATGTATATGTTACAGGTAAAGTCCGATGTGCCGTCACACCGCAGTCTGCCTGGTCCGTCCGCGAATTGACTGAGCGGTGTCAGGCAAAGTCCGAAGTAGCACTTTTACTTCGAACTCTGCCTGGTCAAATCGCGAAGTGCCCGACAGGCTCAGGCAAATTCCGGAATAAAACTAAAACCTTTGGAGTTTACTTTTCCCGCTGCACAGTGGGCTCGCTGGGGAATTTACAATTCAAAATAGTCTACAGGTCACAATTGAGAACGGATTTGAAAGTTTTTAGAATTTATCAGCATTAAATTTTTAAGAAAAAATATTGAGTATATTTATCTATTTTTGTTGCAATACAATTATTTATTCACCGCAAGTTTTTTTCTCTAAAAAAAATAAAAGAGTAAACTCGATATGTATCATATTTAACGTAGATGTACTTAGAAAACATAAATAATTCATTTTCCATATTTTTATGGTTCTTTCGTGCAAATAATTTCCTAATTCAAGCCCTTTCAGGAAAAGCCGATTATTTAAAGCGAATTTACATACTATATATTCCAGGAAATAGAGTCAATTGTCGAGAATGAGAAGTGCCGCATATACTGGAACTTCATATTCTCGACAATTGTTTCTGTTGCGCACTCAAGGCCTGAAATAGGTCTCCTTGACTTCGAGAAACGAACCATGTTCGTTATCGAATTTTTGGCACCAGCTGACAAAAACATAATAGCCTAGGATAATTAAAAGAAAGAGAGGCGACGGTTATACCCGAAATATTTTGTTAAGCTAATCTTTCTGATCATCGGCGCTCTCGGAGGTGTCAAGCTTTTACAGGTCAATAGCCTGAAAAGCATCCCTGCGCGTCAACAAAATGCTAAGACACTTGAGGGGAAAGTGCAGAGGACGGTCGTCCTTGGGTCGCTCCGCGTGCTTAGGGTATACGACACTTTTACCGGATCATCGTATTGAGTCCGTCACAAACATCTAACCACCTATCTCACGGTCGTGAGACGTGGTTACAGCTGAAATTTTACCGCGATCTCGCAGATAGCGGGTTCAGTTTTTTAGATTAGCACCCGCTCCCGGCGAAATCATGTTCTTCTTCTTATGACAAACTTTTACCTACACTACTCTTTCCGAGTAAGACCACTCCGTGTAGTTCTATGTCCCTACATCTCGTTCGAATGCTTGCCCCTCCAGCACACCGTCGCGTTCCGCGTGAGATATGGAATCACTCCTTCTGAGTGATAACGCTTGAAATACAGACACCGCTGCTCTGCGGTGAGCAACAAATTCACGTGAATAATTCCAATTATAAATATAGATAAACCTGCGTACCAATTAATTATTTTTAAAATTGTTTTTAACCTAAATTAAACCAGTTTTTTGTGTTGTTCATGAAAAAAAACAAGGGGGAATTCTGGCTGTACATAAAACCGTACAACAACATTGGAATAGAAAGCAGTTTCAGCGTTCTTGGGGATGAAAACATAATTTATTCAAATATTTCATGAATAATATGAAATTCTGTGAAAAACTTACCTTGATCTTTTACAAGAGAAACCGAGAGAAAAGAACTTTTGGCTGTTTTTCATTTGCTACGAGCACACCAGTTTTCGATTGTTTTTTGTGGCATTACTCTGTAGGAGCGAAACAAAACTCGACGGAGGGAAAGGCGGAGCTAGAGTTGGGGCATAGCTCAACGACAGCAGTTACTCTCCTACTCCCCCGATGCGGTATTACTCAGAAAGCGTACTGTATATAATTAAAAACTAAAGGTTAACAACCACCGCAGGGTCCCACTGGGAGCAACTGTCATCTAAAAAATGAGTTTTAAATATCTATTCCGGCGGCACTTAGTCCACTGAAGAAACTGGCTTTATGACAAGGTAATTTAATACTATTTTTGACTCAAAAAAAAGTGTATAAAGGCCGTCAGTTTGAGGACTTCGCTATTGTGAAAGACCGTGGGTGGTTTCAAATATCTAATCCGGCAGCACTTACCCCACTGAAAAAACTTCTTCCGTGAGAAGGTAATTTAATACTATTTTCCACTCAAAAAAAAGTGTATAAAGGCCGTCAGTTTGAGGACTTTGTGATTGTGAAAGACAAAGGGTGCTTTCAAATACGTTTCCCGGCGGCACTTACCCCACTGAAAAAACTTCTTTTATGACAAGGTAATTAAATACTATTTTTGACTCAACGAAAAGTGTATAAAGGCCGTCAGTTTGAGGATTTTGTGATTGTCATCCACTAAGGGTGGTTTTGAATATCTATTCCGGCGGCACTTACTCCACTGAAAAAACTGGTTCTAGGACAAGGTAATTTAGTACAACTTTTAACTCAAAAAAAGTGTATAAAGGCCGTCAATTTGAGGACTTTGTGATTGTGAAAGACAAAGGGCGCTCTTAAATACCTTTTCCGGCAGCACTTACCCCACTGAAAATATTTCTTCAATGACAAGGTAATTTAATACTATTTTTGACTCAAAAAAAAGTGTATAAAGGTCGTCAGTTTGAAAACTTTTTGATTGTCAAACACTAAGCGTGGTTTTAAATATCTTTCCCGGCATCACTTACCCCTCTGAAAAAAGTGGTTCTATGACAAGGTAACTTAATACTATTTTTAACTCAAGAACAGTGTATGAAGGCCGTCAGTTTGAGGCCTTTGTGATGGTGAAAGACAAAGTGTGTTTTTAAATATCTTTCCCGGCATTACTTACCGCACTGAAAAAACTTCTTCCATGAGAAGGTAATTTAATACTATTTGTAACTCAAAAAAGTGTATAAAGGCCGTCAGTTCGAGGACTTTGTGATTGTGAAAGACACAGGGTGCTTTTAAATACCTTTTCCGGCGGCACTCACCAAACTGAAAAAACTTCTTCTATGACAAGGTAATTTAATACTATTTTTGACTGAAAAAAAGTGTATAAAGGCCGTCAGTTTGAAGATTTTGTGATTGTCAAATACTAAGGGTGGTTTTAAATATCTTTTCCGACAACACTTACCCCACTGAAAAAACTGGTTCTATGACAAGGTAATTTAATACTATTTTTAACTCAAAAAAAGTGTATAAAGGCGGTCAGTTTGAGGACGTTGTGGTGTGTCGCAACACGTTACACCATCCCCCTTATAAAATAGAAAAAGTCATGAAATTACTTTTTCGCAATAATAATCTTATTTAAGTATAAAATCTTATAGGTGTTGCAAGAAAAATAGGATTGGAAAGTAAAGATAAAATAATTTTACTTAATTTATTAATTTAAATTTGTAAATAATAAAAGAAACTAATTGAAATTGTCTAAATATTTGTAAAGTTTATTACTAAATTCATATGAATCGAATTATAATTCTATTTACATTTCAGGGAGTATAAGTATTTTCTAAGCAAAATAAAGTAATAATAACATTAATTTGCATGCCTATATACAAGTTAAAGTTTGAATAAAAATACAAAATTTGGTATGTGTCTTTGCAAAACAGAGATAGTCGATACGGTGCGCTGATGAAGCATCACGAGAATCACGAGGTTGTCCACCAACATCTCCCCTTCACCCTTATAGCGAAGAAAAGGGACCGAGTCTGGCGGTTGTCCAACTCTGCGTGCTAGCTGTGCTACTAAGCCCACCGCTCGTCCACTCTTGCTGTGAATTAGGCTTAATTCTTAAAGTCTATATGATATTAATTAGAATATTATTATTTGATAGAAAAAACTTAACTATTACCGGAAATAATCTGATTTAATTTTAGTTGATTTATTTTTTAATTAAACTATTTATTTTATTAAAGTAAATTTCTTGCAACATAAGATCTTATATTGAGTATGCAACTAGTTTATTTTTTATATTTATTCTGGGTTGAATGGAAGAGCTGCTAGTTTTAGCTTGTCCATGTGGACTATCTTTGTCCTTGTGTGTCCTAATCGTATTTCGGCATTCACGTCACCGATCAGTTGTTCTAAAATGAATGGTCCTGTATAGCATTTATCAAATTTCGTTTTACGGGGTTCTTTGAGGAGATACACGTGATCTCCTACATTGAAATGTTCAGGGTTTGCCTTTTGATCGTAATATTTCTTCGATCTTTCTTTGGCAGCGTTAATTTTTTTAGCAGCTTCTGAATGAATATTATGAAGTTTTCTGAAAAAATCATTCATGTATTGAACATACGTGACAGGAGGGGTTTCTTTTGCAAAACTAGTTGGGATATTGGCTTCTTTACCGAATACAAGAGAATAAAGTGCAAAACCGGTGCTTTCATGGACTGTCACATTATACGAGAAAATGGCAAAACGCAGCCATTCATCCCAGCTTTGTTTATCACCATATTGTCGAAGATATTCAACCAGGGTTTGGTGGCTACGTTCTAGTGGGTTGTGTACCCGGACAAATGGCTGTGTGCCGGTAAAAGGGTTGTGTACCCGGACAAATGGCTGTGTGCCGGTAAAATGGTTTTGTACCCGGATAAATGGCTGTGTGCCGGTAAAAGGGTTGTGTACCCGGATAAATGGCTGTGTGCCGGAAAAAGGGTTGTGTACCCGGTTAAATAGCTGTGTACCGAAAAAAAAGGGATTGTATGCCCGGTTAATTGCAATTCAATTAGCGGTATTCTGTCTACTGATTTGGGGTTGGCTGGAGTTTCCGAAGCAGTGCACGGCCTAGAACCCTCTGGTGTACCTCCTGATCAGGAAGATGAAGCCGTCGATCAATAACCTTAAGCGATGCACGAACCTGTATCCAGTTTAAAGGTTGTTCGAGGCCTGCCTTGAAAAAACTACGTGGGTGCCCAGATCATATCATTTATGTTATCACAAATTTGCATCTCGAAGCATTGGACATCCCAATATCAACACCGTTTTGAGAATCACAAATTTTTGTATTATTATAGCAAGAGCAAACTTACTACAAAAAAAATCAATTAGTTAATTTCATCTCAACTGATGATATGCTAGAATCAAAAACAAGCAAAGTATTATTGTAGAATAACTTGGTTGGTGTTTGAGGTTGAAATATATTAATAACAATAGTGATAATATAACAATAGTAATTTCAGGTAATTGTCAAAATTTGATTTAAAAGATAAGGCTTATCTTCAAGTTACTTCTTGAGAAAAATTCATAATGTACTAACTATCTAGCAAAGCTTTTCTAAATATGCTAATGATCTTTAGCAAGAATCGATTTCGTAACAATAACACGTGCAACTGCTGTTCAATCATTTTCTCAGTGTATGCATCCAAAGGTTATTCATACCAATCAGTATAGATATTTTAAAGAAAGTTATAAAAGATGCTTCTATACATGAGTACAAAACATCTTTTGAAACAAGGGGGGAGGTGTAACGGTGTGGTCCGTTTGCAAACTAAAATATACACCAACAACCTCTGGAGAGCGCGGCAATAGGCTTTCAATTCAAAATGTAATAGTTATTTCTTATAATTGACTACGAGTTCAATTTCGAGCGTTAAGACTTCTTTTCTATTACAAAATACAAAGAAAGATTCAAGCAGGTGATAACTCTTTCTTATTAGGCATGCAATCATATAAAACAAGTAAGAAAGTACTTAAGGTAGCCAAATGTAATACAATACTCTCTCTCTATCTCTTTGTTAGGTTATGTTCAGCTAAACTTCTACGCAGTACAATATTAGCTGAATCGTGTTGAACATCGACATTTATCTTCACAACCAGCCATAGAATACGAATACAATATTACTTTTCAAATATCACCCCCATAAGTCTGTTTTATAAAGTACCAAAAAAACCCCATAAGGGAAAAGATGGGCTTTGCGAGTTTTTGGCGCTAATTTGGACTTTTTTGCGTTTTTTACATGAAAATTGTTTCTAATACATAAAATACTACTTTATAGTGACAATTAAATGTTTGAATGAATTATTTAAACAATTTATTACTGTTTTTAGCAATTTTCTCTTAGAATGAAGATAGAAGGTCGCGGTTTTTTGGAAAATTTTGCCCTTTTTGCCCAATTTTCAATTAAACAGAGGCAATAGTTTATCAATGTCAACAAACGTAATTCTTTTGACAATTCATTATTATTGTTAATAATATTCACTTAGAATAATTCTTTATTAATGCAATATAGTTGCGGTATGTTCTGAAATGTTAAAATTTTTATCCACTTTTTACTCAGTAAAGTAGTGAATAATGCAAGTTAACAATCATAGTTGCTTGAAAAATTCATAATTGTTTATGACTATCTTCTGTTAGATGAAAGCTAAAAAAGATTATGGTTTTTTGTGAACTCATACACTTTTACTCCACTTTTCACTTATTGAAGTACTAATTGATGCAAGTTAACAAACATGCTTATTTAATCAATTGATTATTGTTCATAACTATATTCTTCTATAGTAATGCTAGAAAGTTGCTTTTTTCTGAAATCTTGAGTTTTGCTTTAACTTTTTAGTTGTGATTAAATAATAAGTGAACCTCAACAAGAATAATTTTTTAAATAGCATTTTATTTTTTTATGTGAATTATTTTTGTTCTTTTCTCAATGTTTGAAAAAATTAATTTTAATAAAAAAGCCATCTTTTATAGTAAACAAAAAAAAAGAATGAAATAATTAGGAATAGGTGGGAGGACTAGGCGTGCAAATGACTTGTAAAAGTTTTCTTTCAAATTACAACAAGAAGTTTATTGCAAAGCGTAAAAGAAAAATTTGAAATTAAACATATTTTCACATCAAAACCCCTTGCTCCCTCCAGCAAAATATATTTACGTAAAAGAAAGAGATTTTTTACAATATTTTTCTCCCTAATGTTTATTTATCATTTGCTCATAACTAAAAATTCAAAGCAAAATTAAAATTTTTAGAAAAATCCACAATTTTTAGCACTTATCTAAGAGAAGATAGTTATTAACAATAATAAATTGTTTAAACAACTATTTACAGATTTTCAATGTAATTTGTCAATTTGTAAAGCGCCATGTTCAAATTCTCCTCGAAACTCGCGCGAAACTGTCAAAAGTGTCGTCTGCTATGCCCAGATTTTTTGGAATTTTTGTTACTTTGGGAATAACTGGGACATTTAGAACCGAAAAACTTTTCGTACAAGTTTAGCATGGGGTATGCCCTAACAACTAAACCTCTTTTCGCTATAAAAAACCTTTCCTGGCGGAGATATTTGGGTCTGACCGCGTTTTACCAACATTTACCGTCATGACAGTTAAGGATTGGTCATGACTGTGAAATACCGAGCAGCGCCCATCACCATGCATGTATCAGTATATACGGAGTATGTTACCGAAAAAACGCTGTGTCATTCCAAAGCTCGCAGGGATTCCCCAACGCCCACAGGTATTTACAGTAAGTGTCATGCGTCTACCATATACGCAGGATTCCCCTATTTCTACAAGTACAGCGCTGAGTTTACCTATTAATTTTTTATAATTCTTATGGACTAAAATATAACTATAGAGCTACTTATCTTAACATCTCAATTATCTCAAATATAAAAAAAGATAAGAATCTGAATACATATTTTAATGATACAACATTTAATGTATAAACTATTGAACTATAAGTAAAAAGAATGTCCTACAACTGTAAAGATGTGGGATTCCCCTGTATCTGCAAATGAGGTCCCCACTTAGCACAGCGCCGAGATTCCCTGCACTGAGACACAGATGTCTAAAGTCAATTGGAACTCTCTTTCTACCATGTGAGACAGACAACGAGATGCATGAGAATTCGAAACGAAGATTTCAAAACGTCTCTCTTTCTATTGTGTGAGTTCGACAGAGAGAGAGAGTCCGACGATGTTCGAAGAACAATTCATACTTATAGTTTTTCGAAACAGGATAGTTTTAAACATATAGTTTTATTCGTTTAATATCAATTTTCATTCAACAATAATCTTAAACCAGTTTTAATAGATCACGTTCATCATGAAAAATCTTAACCTAGATTTATAAAAGTATTCACTAATATATTACATGTTTTTGACTCAATTTATTTAGAATTGCTAGACACTCAGGGCCTTCTAATAATCAGTTACTATTAATACAAAAGAGATGCATGAGAATTCGAAACGAAGGTTTGAAAAGGTCTCTCTTTCTATCGTGTGAGTTGAACAGAAAGAGTCCAATAGTATTCGAACGACAATTTATACTTATCATTTATCGAAATTGAGAGTTCCGATCCAAATAGTGGAAGAAATGCACAACTCGGGTCGAAAGGCTATATGATTGCAACAAGTGTGAGTGCTGCCCTCGCTTCGCTCGAGCAGCAAACTTTACACTCGTTGCCATCATAGCCTTTCAACCCTAGTTGTGCAATATACTATTAGATGTTTTTATATTTGGACTATACATAAGTGGAAAAAAAATTGCAATATATCAATAACAGTTAAGGTAGAATGCATTTGAACATGATTATGCTATCTCTGGTAATATACGATGTAGAGAGTTATATTTTGGCTCAAACTGCTTGGAAAATTTCAACAAATACAATCAAATAATAATTAAAAATGACAATATTGAAACCTATTAATTAATAACAAATAATCCTGGGAGACCGATGAATGGTAGTGTGAGTGTGAGAATAGAGCGGGATACCATAGACGAGGTGACCCATAGTATCCTCACCACCACACTACTATTGGTCGGTCTTCCAGGATTATTTGTTATTAATTGATAGGTTTTAAGATTGTTATTCTTTATTATTATTCCATTGTATTTGTTGGAATTTTCCAAACAATTTAAGATAAAATATGACTCTCTACTAAGTATATTACGGGAGATAGCATAATCATGTTCAAATGCATTTTACGTTAATTGTTATTAGTATATTGCAATTTTGTTTTCACGTATGCATAGACGAAATACGAATACATCTATATAATTTGTTTAATTTTTTACTTATTTCAGTTCAAATATGTTGTCATGGAAAGTCAAGCAAGGACAGAGTGTCGCGAAAAAAGTACGGTTTTCAGCTTTTCGCAAAGGATATTTCACAAACCAATTTCTGTACATAAGCAATTGAGGACTCATCTTAAGCGCAATGCAGTAAGCTTTATCATGGTATAGACTGCGTTTTTATGTGATTTCTCTTACGAGTAAATTAAAAAATGTGCAACTGTTTTGGAGGGGCCTTCGTAAAGTGAACAGATAGTAGGTGCGTGCGGTTTAAACATCCATTGGGCGTTTTCGGGTGGATACTAACATATATACTATTTATATATTAGGTTTGGTTTTGATTCCTTGAGAATCGAACCAACGGGCCTATGAAAAAGCCACCGAACGCGTCTTCGGCCTGCGGATAGAGGGTTTCTGTATAGAGGGTTGCTGCTGAATATGTCCAGGGATGGTCCCGAAGGAATAACCCCTAAGCGGAGGCGTAGCAACCGTGCAGAAAGCTGAATGGCACCTGGGTGAGGTGTCTTAAACGGTGACTCTGGGATACCGGGCGACCTCTCAGAGTATGCAGCTTATAAAAATCATGGCATTTTTAGGACTTTTTGACAGGTTCCAGGGATTAATTTAATGGTTTCCACTGAATTTTATATTGATATTCGAATACTTTTCTAATTAACTTATACTGATTTAAAGTTTAAATTGTTATTCTTTTTGAATTCGTGGGAATTTCCGATTGATTTTAATGGTTTGAAGGAAGTTTCAAAGCTTTTTCTTTCCACTTATAAAAATCATGGCATTTTTAGGACTTTTTGACAGGTTCCAGGGATTAATTTAATGGCTTCCACTGAATTTTACAATCACTTTCGAATATTTTTCTAATCAATTTATAGTGATTTGAATTTGAAATTGTTATTCTTTTTACATTCGAGGGATTTTCTTGTTGATTTTGATGGTTTGAAGGAAGTTTCGAAGCTTTTTATTCCTCTTATAAAAGTCCTAGCATTTTTAGGAATTTTTGACATGTTCCAGGGATTAATGTAATTGCTTTCACTGAATTTCACAATAATGTTCGAATACTTTTCTAATTAATTTATAGTGATTTAAATTTGAAATTGTTACTCTTTTTGAATTCGTGAGAATTTCCGATTGATTTTAATGGTTTGAAGGAAGCTTCAAATCTTTTTTTTCCACTTATAAAAATCATGGCATTTTTAGGACATTTGACGGGTTCCAGGGATTAAATTAATGGTTTTCACTGAATTGTACAATAATTTTCGAATATTTTTCTAATCAATTTATAGTGATTTGAATTTGAATCTGTTATTCTTTTTGAACTCGAGGGAATTTTCGATTGATTTTAATGGTTTGAAGGAAGTTTCAAAGCTTTTTTTTTCCTCTTATGGAAATCACAGCATTTTTTGGACTATTCGACATGTTCCAGGGAATAATTTAATGGTTTTCACTCAATTGTACAATAATTTTCGAATATTTTTCTAATCAATTTACAGTGATTTGAATTTGAATCTGTTATTCTTCTTGAACTCGAGAGAATTTTCGATTGATTTTAATGGTTTGAAGGAAGCTCAAAAGCTTTTTTTTCCTCTTATAAAAATCCTAGCATTTTTTGGACCATTCGGCAGGTTCCAGGGAATAATTTAATGGTTTTCATTGAATTCTATAATAATGTTCAAATATATTTCTGATCAATTGATAGTGATTTGAATTTGTTATTCTTTTTGAATTCGAGAGAATTCTCGATTGATTTTAATGGTTTGAAGGAAGTTTAAAAGCTTTTTTTTCCTCTTATAAAAATCATGGCATTTTTAGGACTTTTTGACAGGTGTCGTGGCACAAGCCTACGGGGTTCACATGAGTCAAAACAGAGAATTGTTACTCCGAGCCCGCATATCATCGCAATGAGAACACTTAACCAATGATCATAATTCTCAACAGGAACACACATTCTGATTGGTTACACTTAAATTCGCGGGAAACGTTAAAATGCGAAACCGCCTAGTTTTGACAATTGAAACGATGAAAAATAATAATAATAATAATAACAAGAAGGAGAAGGAGAAAAAAAATTATTTTATCTAGTGAAAAAGCTGCAATATTGAAAAGTAAATTACACTAACCTATTTCATTAGAAAAGTTAGTTATTATTCAAAATGTTAAGAATGAGATTAGGGGAAAATTAAATTTAAGTCATTGAAAATTTAAGTTTACATACAAAATTTGTTTGCTGAGAAATATTTAAAAAATGTATTTTAAAAATGTATCATGCCAGCACTTCGACGAGATCCGGCAAAAAGTCATGGGACAACAGTTCGCCATATGTTCGAATTTGTTCGACACCAGTATCATGCCAGTACCCCGCCATGATCCGGCAAAAACCCATGGGGAAACAGTTCGTCATTTGGTAAAATTGTTATAATACCAGTATCATGCCAGTACTCCGCCGAGATCCGGCAAAAAACCATGGGAAAACAGTTCACAATTTGTTAAAATTTATACAACACCAGTATCATGCCAGTACTCCGCCAAGATCCGGCAAAAACCCATGGAAAAACAGTTCATCATTTGTTAAATTTTGTACGACACCAGTATCATGCCACTACTTCGCCGTGATCCGGCAAAAAACCATGGGAAAACAGTTAATCATTTGTTAAAATTTGTACGACACCAGTATCGCGCCATTACTCTTCCCAGGCCCGGGACAAAATCGCGGGACAATAGTTTGCCGTTTCTTATATTCTGCACTATACCAGTATCATACCAGTACTCCACCGAGATCCAGCAAGAAACCTTGGGACAACAGTTCACTATTTGCTAAAATTTGTACGACACCAGTATCGTGCCATTACTCTGCCCGGGTCCGGCAGAAGATCGTAAGACAATAGTTTGCCGTTTTATGTACACTGTACTACGCCAGTATCGTGTCAGTACCCTGCCGAGATCCGGCGCATATCCGTGAGATAGAGGTTTACCTTTTGTTACAGTCAGTTCTGTGTTCTAGACTGTGCCATTGCCGTGTAACCATTGGGCTTGAAGTTGGCATTAGCCCGTAGAACCAGGGCTGATTTTTGTTTAATACTACACAGAATCCGTACTGTAATTATACGTTGAGAATCTCCGATAATTCAGGTTTAAAGTAAAGGTATGTGTTAATATTATTCTAGATTGAGTAACTCAGAGAATATAATAATGTATAAACAGTACATGGATTGAAATATCTCTTGGACAAATACTAATAATGTGTCACGTAGACTTCAAGAAGGAAAGAAATAGTTTTTTCAATGATTTCAGCAGCATTTTTTCTACATAAGACTTTATCAAATGAAGACAGGTTATTTATAAAACAATATCTTTTTTTCTTTGATTTATTAGTTCTGAGTACAAGAAAGCCGCCTTCGTAAATGAAATTATTTAATAATAAGTTAATATTGATTTTAAAACCAAATATTAGTCCTTTTTTACAAAAAAATATGTGGAAGTTTAACCAAAACGAGTTCTCCACAAGAAGGCTACATTTTCAACTAAAGAGATGAATTTTCAACTTTAATCATGCATTTTTAGACACAAAATTAATTTGTAGCTACCCTCAATTTGAAAGCATTGCCTTCTGATTCTTTGAACAAATTTAAGAAAAATGATAATTTTTTAGACTTTCAACAATACAATAGATCAATAGACTCGAAATTAATTAAACATATCCAGGGTCTTCTTGTCCTACGTTTCAACAAAGTTCTGTTCTCGATTTTTCAAATCTTTTCTGTTTCACATTCTTCTTATTTTTTATAGAAAATTTCAATTAATTAGAAGACTTTGTAAAAATTATTTGCTTTGAATGAGCATCAGCTTGAATACGTATGAAATTCCCTGCTTAAAGTAGATTTTTTTTAGATTATAAATCTATTTTCCTGATGTTAAAAGTACTTGAAGTCTCTCGAAATTAAAATTAGTAATGTCTATCTAATCTCGAGTGAAATTTTACAGATTCGTTTAGCGAAAAGTGATCCTCCAAAGATTAGTACAAAATTGCTAATTCGATGAGCTTGAACATGTCCTAATTCTTCAGTGAAAAGCAACTATTAGCTTGATACAAGTAAATTTCCTCAGGAATGTATATATTATCTGAAAAAAAGTTATAAAAATTGAAGACGTGAAGAAGAGAAATGTTTAATAAAATAAAGCGATGGTGTAGCATTCTCAACAATGTTGAAACAATAAGAAGGTCATATTGTGAAATTGTAAAGGTGACGTAGCCTGTCTCCAATAGTGTTGCATAACGATACGATATGCTTCGTTATCTTGCTCATTTCAGTCGTTCGAGAAGTATTGTCAAATACTGAGAATCCGATCCTTTCTTTTATTTTTATCATTTATCGTATAAAACTTTTTTTGTTCAAAATTCAACTATTTGTTTTAAAATTCATGTATTTCGGTGAAAATGCGTCTTTTTAGTTGGAAAATTAATTATTTTATGGAAAATTCATCTATTTTTGGGTGAAAATTTCCTAACTTGTTGAAAATTCGTAATTTTTTTACTGAAAGTTTAACTTTTCCAATTTTTGTTGAGAAATAATATTTTTTCCAAAATTTGTTACAAAATTATCTTTTTGGCTGGAAAAGTCGTCTTTTTACTCGGAAAAATCATCTTTTTTTGGTTGAAAATTTACCTAATTTGTTGAAAATTCGTTATTTTTTGTTCAAAATTAATTTCTTTTGTTCAAAATTCAACTGTTTGTTTGAAAATTCATGCATTTCGGTGAGAATTCGTCTTTGTGTGTACAAGATTAATGTTCTTGGTTGGAAAATTTGTCCTTTTACTTAAAAATTTGATTATTTTAGCAGAAAATTCATCACTTTTTGGTTGAAATTTTCCTTACTTGTTGAAAATTTGTTCTTTTTTGTTCGTATTCCATTTTTTTACTGAAAGTTTAACTTTTCCATTTTTTGTCGGAAATTAATATTTTTTGTTCAAAATTCAACTATTTGTTTGAAAATTCATGCATTTCGGTGAAAATTCGTCTTTTTTGGCACAACATTATTTTCTTGGCCGTAAATCCGTCTTTTTAGTTGGAAAATTGATTATTTTCGTGGAAAATTAATATCTTTTTGGTTAAAAATTTGCCTAACTTTTTGAAAATTCGTTCTTTTTTGTTCAAAATTAACATTTTTCGTTCAGAAGTCAACTACTGGTTTGCAAATTTATGTATTTCGCTGAGAATTCGTCTTTTTTGTACCAAATTAATCTTCTTGGCTGGAAAAAAAAATTAAAAAGAGATTACATTTCTATCATAAAAGATGTATTTTCTATTCAAAAAGACAAATTTTCCACAAAATCGTTGAAGTTTCAACAAAAAAAGATAAATTTGGAAAATTTATTACATCAGTGGAAAACGCACGTCTTTTTGGTTAATAATTTTCCCAATTTGTTGAAAATTGGTACCTTATTTGTTCAAATTAAATTTTTTTATTGAAAGTTTAATTTTCCACTTCTTGTTAAAAATTAATTTTTTGTTAATTCAAATTATTGTAAGAAAATTAATTAATTTCGGTGAGAATTCGTCTTTGTACAAGATTAATCTTCTTGGCTGGAAAATTCGTCTTTATACTTGGAAAATCCATATTTTTTTGTTGAAAATTTGCCAACATTTTTGAATTTTTAGGACAAAATGACCAATTATATACAAAAGAGCTTATTTTCATCAATAAAGTTCATTTTTCCCCAAACATTTGAATTTTTACGAAACTGTTAAAGTATTGAGCCATAAAGACGAATTTTCAAGAAAACAGTTGAATTTTCAATTTGCAAATATCAATTGTAATCAAAAAATTTAATTGTTTGACAAACTGTTGAAATTTCGAACAAAAAAGACAAATTTTCGACAAAACATTTGACTTTTCACTTCGAAAATATGAATTTTTAACAGAAAAGATCATTTTCAACCAAACTTTTTACCAAAATTTCTGCCTAAAAGGTGAATTTTTAAACTGATAAGACTAATTTTTAACAAAAAAGTTAATTTTTTGCCAGTGAGTTGAATTTTTACCAAATTCTCAAAATGTTCAGCCAAAAAGATCAAATTTTCTACAAAACAGTTCAATTTTGAAACCGAATATATGAATTTTCAAAAAATAAGTTCATTTTTCTTTCAAAGATTTTCAACCGAATAGTTAAGTTTGCCACTCAACTGTTAAAATTTCAAGCCAAAAAGACGAATGTTCTACGAAATAACTGAATTTTTAATTCGAAAATATAAATCTTAAACAAAAAAGTATTTTTGAAATGAACAATTGTACTTTCAATAAAGAATATGATATTTCTACTAGAAAGATGAATTTTCGATCCGAGAAAAATATATTTTTTTAAATAAAGTTGATTTTCACCCAATCAGTTGAATTTTTACCAAACTGTTAAAATTTTAACCCAAAAAGATCAAATTTTATACAAATTAGCTGAATTTTCAAACCGAAAATATAAATTTCTAAAAAATAAGTTGATTTTTCACCAAAGAGTTTAATTTTCAACAAAATCGTTAACTTCCCTATCAAACTGTTAAAATTTCAAGCCAAAAAGATGAATTTTGTACAAAGCCATTTAATTTTCAATTTGAAAATATTAATTTTGATATAAAAACATAATTGTAAAAGAAACAGTTGCATTTGTAATAAAAAAAGATGATATTTCTGCTGAGAAAATGAGTTTTTAAACAACAACAAAACTAATTTTTTTTAAATAAAGTTAATTTACACCCAATCAGTTGAATTTTTACCAAAGTCTTAAAATTTTAAGCCAAAAAGACGAATTTCGTACAAAACAATTTAATTTTTGATTCGAAAATATGAATTTCAAACAAAAAAATAATTTTAAAAGAAACATTTGCATTTGTAATAAAAAAGATTATATTTCTACTAAACAAGATTTTAGGGTATTTTTGAAAATTACTGGGGATTTTTAAGAGCTTTAAAAAGTTTCAAACGTTTTCAAAGATTTTTAAATATTTTCAGGTATTTTAAAAAATTCTGAAGAATTTTCAATAAATTTCAATAATTTGATGGGATTTCAAGAAACTTTAAAGATTGTAGGGTATTTTTTTTTAATTCCAACGAATTTTAGAGAGCCTTAAAATTTTTTAAAGGATTTCAGAATATTTAAAAGGGTTTGGAAAATTTTAGGGTATTTTGAAGAAATTTCAATAATTTGAAGGGGTTTCAAAGGATTTGAAGTATTTTAGAGTATTTCTGAAAATTCTAAGGAATTTTCAAATGTTTCAAGGGTTTTCAAACGATTTCAAATGATTATAAGACATTCAGAGTATTTTTTAACTTTGCAATGAATTCGTAAGAGCTTTGAAAAGTTTCAAGGGATTTTAAATGATTTCAAAGAATTTGAAATATTTTAGGGTATTTTAAAAGATTCCAAGGAATTTTTAATAGATATTTTTAGATTAGATTTTTTAGACTAGAAAAAAAGAAGAAATTTCAACAGATTTTAATAATTTAAAGCGATTTCAAAGAATTTTTAAAGTTTCAGAGTACTTTTAAAAAATCAAATGAGTTTTCAAGAGCTTTAAAAAGTTTCAAAGGTTTTCAAAAGATTTTGAAGGATTTGAAATATTTTTGGGTATTTTAAAAAATTCAAAGGAATTTTTAATAACTTTTTTAGATTAGAAAATAAAAGAATTTTCCATAGATTTCAATAGTTTAAGGGGATTTCAAAGGATTTTAGATTATTTTTAAAAACTCCAAGGAATTGAAAGTGGTTCAAATATTTTAGGATATTTTGAAAGGTTCCAAGGAATTTTGAATAGACTTTAATAATTTAAAGGGTTTCTAAAGGATTAAGAATATTTCAGGATATTTTTAAAAATTCAAAAAAAAATTCAAGAGCTTCAAAAAGTTTCAAGGAATTAAAAGAGATTTCAAAGTATTTTAAATATTGCAGAGTATTAAAAAAGATTCAAAGGAATTTTAAATAGATTTTTATAGATAAGCAGAAAAAATGTTAAGAGATTTCAATAATTTAAAGAAATTTCAAAGAATTTGTAATATTTTAGAATATTTTTTAAAATTCCAACTAGTTTTCAAGAGCTTTAAAAAGTTTCAAAGGATTTCAAAAGATTTTTAAGGATTTGAAAGATTGCTGGGCATTTTTAATAGATTTCAATAATTTGAAGGGATTTCAACGATTTCCATCTTGTCTGAAATGACGTCAAAATATTTTCTGTATAGGAGAATATAACTTTGGTCGATATTGTAGATTTCCATTTTATGTGTGGATTTCCCTTCTCGATTCGTTACCTTCTCCGATGATAATACAGATTTCTATTAAAGATAGTAAATGTTAAAGTTTTAAGTTTTGGGTAAAAGTACATGAAAAATGATTTTTTTATGCAAAAGCTGTTCTTATTGACAACGCATACATGGAAATTATTAAATTATTAATTATTTCGGCAAAAAATAATTTTGAACGAAAAATGAGGACTTCTTAACAAAAAATGTAATAATTGATATTTCAATAAAAAAATATTTCAATTTTAAATCAAAAATAGTTACATTCAACCAAAAAACAATTTTTTAACAAAATAGTTGAATTTGCAGTCAAGACAGAAAAAAAACCAGATTGTTAAAGTTTCAAGCCAAAAAGGAAAATTTTCAACAAAAAAGTTTATTTTCAACCAAATAATAAAATTGTTATCCAAGAAGATGAATTCTCAATGAAAAATTTAATAGACGAAATTTCAACAAAAAAATACGAATTTTAAACAAGATTGCTTAATTTTAAACCACAGAGATGAATTTTTTTTAATACATTAATTTTCAACTGAAAAATATCAATTTTCAACCAAAAATGTCATAATTAAATTTCTAATTAAAAAATCGTCCAATTTCGAATGAAAGAATGAAATTTTCAAATTTGTAAAAAAAAAGATGAATTTTCAATTAAATTCATAGTAAAATCTACAACAATTCGAATAAAAAATGATTCGAATTATTCTTAAAATTAAAAAAAAAAATGCTGCTAAATTGAAAACATTTCCTTAAAATCTTCCAGAATCTACTTTGACAATTTTGGAAAACTTTATACATTTTTCAAAAATATTCTCTATAGCTAATGTTTCAAATTGAAAATTTATTTTCAATTTTCCTAGGAATGGTAAGAAAGTGCTTTTATTCTTTTGAAGCTCTTCAATATTTTTAAAAAGCTTTTACATTTTTTTTCGAAATTTGCAAAAATCTAAGTTTTGTTTTAAATGAAGCGTATTTTATGTGCTTAATTAAATAATTAATATTTTTGAAAATCAAAATCTGTGCTAAATATAAATGTTCAAAAGACAAAATAGCTTAATCAGATGAAAAAACAGTTTTAAATTAAAAATTAAATATTTTTATAAACAAAAAATTTTTAAATGTTTAAAATTTTTTTAAATTATGGTTTGAATATAAAATAACAGTAATTCTACAAAGTAGTAGAAAATTGAACTGTTTGGTTAACAGTCAAATTTTTATCTAAAATTCATATTTTTATACAAATTTCAACTATTTTTGTATAAATTTAAACTTTTTAGTTAAAAGTTAAACTATTTATTTGAAAAATTAACTATCATGTATAAATTAACTTTTTTGTTGAAAAATGATTTTCTTTGGCTGAAAATTCAACGGTTTTGTAGATAATTGATATTTTTAGCTTCCAGATTCTCCTCTTTGGTTAAAAATTTTACTTTTTTTTGAAAATTCGTCTTTCTTTTTCGTGTTTTTTTTTATTTGTTCGTTTCATTATTTAAAGGATTTAATGTTCAAAAACACATAAGTGTGAAAGGAAATAATACCTGGAATGAAGAAGAAGCCTTCGACTTTTATACCTTCTAATAATTGTTTCAGTAAAAATAATTAAATTGTTAAAATTTATTACAATTACAATTTTTTAATTTCAAGCACGATTGAAGTATTTAACCTTCTTAGTTTATTATATAAAAAAGTCAGCAGGATTTAAAATATGATAAAAGTTTTATGACATTCCACTTTTTTGAATCTTTTAAAACTGTGAATTTAAAAAAAAATGATATTGTTGTTCAGCTTTCAGCATCAACCTTTTAACATTATATTATTTAAAACTTTAATCGTTTTACATTAAACAATCTTGAATTGAAAGCATATATCGAAACCTCGAAAACGGTTTGGTTTCATTTGCAAATTTTTCAAAATTGTATCGTTTGAAAATAATTTTATTTTATATTTGAAAAACAAATTAAACCCAATGATTAGTTAAATAACTAATTTAAACCTACAATGTCCTCAATTACTTCGATAAGCATTTCAAATTCAATAATTGTAAATTTAAAACTTTAAATAACTCAGGGTCTCTAGCCTTTTTGCAAAAAAAATTCCAGGCCTTTTCCAGGTTTTCCAGGAAAAAAATTAAATTTTTCAAGGTACCTTTTTCTACAGTAAAAAGATAATTTTCATGAAACATGCCTCAAAAATCTGATTTTAGGGTCAAAACCCCGTTTCTTGGTGATTCTTCTTTTATGATGGTGAAAAATTACGACGCTAGAATCGAAAATATTTGGAAATTTCTCACTTTTTAAGCTTTAACAAAAATTTGACAAAATTATAATTGGTTGAAATTAGACTGAGTTATCTATTTTTAAACTAATTTGAATTCAATTTCCAATGAAATAATTCAATTTTTAACCAAATTGTTGTATTGTCAACTTACAACGATGAATTGTTGATAACTGATTTTTGTAGGTTATTGAAAATTCAATTATTAGTTCAACAATTTACCTATTTTGTTGAAAAATTAATTTTTTTTTAGTAAAAATGCGATATTTTTGCTGAAAACAATTTTTTGTTTGAAAATTCATCTTTCTTTGTTGAAAATTAATTTTTTTTCAAATTCCACTGTCTCTTAAAAAAATTTTTTTTTGTGTGTACAAATTCAACGGTTTGGTTGAAAGATGCGCCTTCTTTTGGTTGAAGTTTAATCATTTTTCTTTGAAAATTCATCTTTTTAGGTTGAAAATTCAATGATTTGTTTCAAAATTTAACTATTTCGTTAATATTTTGTTTTTTTGTGGAAAAATCAACCGTTTTGTTGTACATTCCTCTTTTTGGATCAAAAATGTTTTCCTTTTGGATTAAAAATTTAACTATTTGGTTGAAAATTCAAAAGTTTTTGATTGAAGTTTATTAATTTTTATTTGAAAATTCGATCATTTGATTGAAAACGAGTCTCTTTTGAAAATTCATCTTTCTTGGTTAAAAATTAATTTTTTTGTTAAAAATTCAGCTGTCTCCTAAAAAAAGTAATTTTTCACTTTTAGAAATTCAACTGTTTGATTAAAAAATGCAACTGTATTTGCTTGAAATTTAATCATTTTTCTTTGAAAATTCGACCAATTAGTTGTTAATTTATTTTTTTAGGTTATTGAAAATTCAATTATTAGTTAAACAATTTACCTATTTTGTTACAAATTAATATTTTTTTAGTAAAAGTTGGATCATTTTGTTGAAAACAATTTTTTGTTTGAAAATTCATCTTTCTTTGTCGAAAATTAATTTTTTTTTCAAATTCCACTGTCTCCTGAAAAAAAGTTTTTTTGTTTACAAATTCAACGGTCTGGTTGAAAAATGCACCTGCTTTCGTTTGAAGTTTAATCAGTTTTCTTTGAAAATTCACCTTTTTAGGTTGAAAATTCAAAGATTTGTTTCCAAATTTAACTATTTCGTTAATTTTTTTTGGTTTTGGATGAAAAATGTTTCCTTTTTGATTAAAAATTTAACTATTTGGCTTTAAATGCAACGGTTTGGTTAAAAATAATTTATTTATTTTTGTTAATTGAACTATTCGGTTGAAAATCCATCTCTCTTGATTGATAATTTATCTATTTTTTTGAAAATTCGTCTTTTGTGGTAGAAAATTAATCTTCTTGATTGAAAATTTAACTATTTGGTCCAAAATTCATATATTTTGGTAGGGATTTCCTCCTTTTTGTTTATTTATTATTTATTTAAATAAATTTTACGAACAAATACAGAATTTCGTCAATTTTCAACCAGAAGATTTCTTTTTTTTTAAACAGAATTAACTTTTAATAAATTGAACAAATTCTTTCCCTGTCATATTTTATAAAGGAAAAATAATTTTTTGTTTTATAAACAATTTTATAAATAAATTCGCAACTTGAATAATTTTCAAGAAATAAATACAATTTTTTTACGAAATATACTGCTAGTGACTTAGAAAGGACCCTATTTATCAGGAAAATTTGTTTATTTTCTGACGAATAGCAAAGTTCTGAATTTTCATATAAAATTGTTATTTAAATAAACAATTATTGTTTCTTAATAATGTAATATAAGCGAAGGAGTTTTTCAAGAAATGAAAAATTATTTAGTTAAAAAACTAAATCTGCTGCTTAAAAATTGACGAAAATCTTTATTTATTTATAAAATTTATTTGAATAAAAAACAAATATCGTTGTCTAACAAAGTCGTCTGATCAATCAGGTTCTTTTTGAGTCACTAGCAGTTGATTTCGTAACAAAAAACAGCATCTCTTTGTTGATAAGTAGTCAAGCTGTAAATTTGTTTATAAAATTGTTTATTAAATGAGTAATTATTATTGGTTTATAAAGTGTCATGAGCTAAGGATTTTTGCAAATTATTTAAAATTAATTCCGTTGAAAAAACGAAATCTGCCCTTTCAAAACTGATGAAAATCTGTATTTGTTTATTAAATTTATTTAAGCAATTAACAATTGCTATTGAGTAGAAAAAATAATCCATATTATTCATTGCAAATAAATTTTTAATCATTTTTATTATGAGGACGAAGCTTTTAGAAAGTGAAATTTTGTAAGATATGCATTTTTTATTAAATTTGTTTTTAAATTTAACAAGTACTTTGCATTTGTTTTAAATGAAAAACTAAAAATTGTTTTTACGTATATTCAGAATAAAAAATTAATAAATAAATTTTCTAAGTGTTTTTAATCTTGAAGTAACAATTTACTTCATTAATTTGTTAATAAAAAATCAATCATTTTTTAAAAATGTTGTAACCTTTGGGATATTATTTTTAAGGAGTGTCTTCACTGATATCGTCATATTTTAAATGAATATAAGTAGTTAAAAAAAAGGAATCATGCAAAAAAAATTTAGTGTAAAGTTTGCTGTCAAATAACAAATTATTAGTATACAAATTTCAAAAATCGGATGCCCCAAATATTTTTGACATTGAATTAATTTTTATTTTAAAAAAATTCATATTTTGTTTTAAATTTCTTGAAATCGTTCCAGGTTTTACATTATTTTTGAAATTTTTTCAAAACTTCTCAATATCTTCTTAAATAAGTAGAATTTTTCCTAATTTTTTTTTCAATATTCTGCAAATTGAACAAATTGCCTTAAAATCTTCCAGAAGCTTTTCTAAAAATTTTGGAAATCTTCAGAAATGTTTAAAAATGTTTTTCAATTTCATCTGAAGAATTTTTCAAAATAAAATTTATTTCAGTATTCCCAAGGATCTTTAAAAGAACACTTTTTTATTCCCTTGAAACCTTTCAAAACTCTTAAAAAGCTTTTCTTTCGAAATCTTTAAAAATCCAAATTCAGTTTTTACATTTCTTGAAATCATTTCTAGTTTAAATTATTCTTGAAACTTTCTAAACATTTATAAATATCTTTTGAACTGATTCGAATTTTTCAATTAATTAAAAAAATGGCTTTAAGATCTTTCAGATTCTTTTCCGGCAATTTTCGAAATCTTTTGAAATGTTTTAAAATTTTGTTCAATTTTATCTTAAAATTAATTTATCAAAATAAAAAATCATTAAAAATTTTCCAGGAATCTTAAAATAACTTGCTTATTCTCTTGAAACCTTTCAAAATTCTTAAAGCCCTATTTTTTTCGAATTTCTCATAATCTACATCTCGTTTTAAATTTTTTGAAATCGTTTCAAATTCCTTGCAATCTTTTTTTAATTATTTTTGAACCTTTTCCAAACTTCCTGATATTTCTTGAATAAACTCGATTTTTTAAATTTGGTAAACATGCAAAAAATCTTCTACTCTCTTTTTCGAAATTTGAGGATATCATTTGAAATCCTGCAAAATTAAAACAATTTCCCAACAATCTTTCAGATTCTTGAACATAATTTTGGATATCTTTTGGAATATTCTATTAAAATTATTTTTGAAACAAAAAAATAAAAATATTTTAAATTTCCTATGAATGTTTGGAAATTTTTTTCTTGGAAATCTTCAAAAATCGATTTTGGTTCAAATTGTATAAAATCTTCGCAAAAATTATTAAAATTTCCATAACTAACACAACATTTGTCTAAAATTTTGTAATCTTGCGGAATTTAAAAATTTTGCTTTGAAATTTTCTACATTATTTTCCGAAATTTTCAAAAATCATTTGATATCCTGCAAAATAAAAACATTTGACCAAAAAATGTTCCAGATTATTGTTCGTCAGTTTTCGAAATCTTATGAAATCTTTTTAAATGTTCTCTTAAAATTAATTTACCAAATGTTTTAGAAAACGCGAAAAAACTAAAACTAAATAACAAGATTGCATTAACTATAAAAATCATTGTATATGATAGTCTGAAATGAAATAAAACTAATTTTTCAATTTTATTTCCTTTTTTATTTATTTTCTCATGTAATCATTAAAAAAAGTGTCGATCAACTTATTCATAGTGTTTTTATTTCGTGGAAACATAAATGGGATCCTGTTCTGGGATCCCATTTATGTTTTCACAACTACTACACTACTTTTTGTACCGTCGAAATTATTGTAAATTAGACGTCGAAACGATTAATCAAACGACGTCGATGCGGTCATTAATTCGACGTCAATGCGTCGAATTGGGCGAGATAATATCGTCGAATCGACGAAAATATCGATGATTTTTCGACATCAAAAAACAACGTTGACTCAACGTCAAATCGACCATCCATTTATGACTGGGATAGTTCGATACTTCAATCAAAAAATTTTTAATTTAAAATTTAAGACTAGCAATTTTAGCTAAATTGAAATTTTCATCAAAATTCATAATAATTCAATTGAGAGACCTTTTTATACATTTTACATACAAACTAATTATTATTTTATTGTTATTCTCTAATTTTCCCGCCTCTAAAGCGCCAAATTTACTGGAAAATTTTGAATTTTTACATTTTCCACAACTTTTTAAATAATACGATTAATGAATTAATTAATTTTGTTATTTAGGGCAAAAAATGTAACGAAAAGTAAACTTTTCATAAAATAAGTAACTTTTTGGTACCCGGGGATCAAAAAAGTAACTAAGTTACTAAAAAGTAACCCATTCCGAGCCCTGGCCAAGAAAGATAAATTTTCAACCAAGAAGAATAACTTTTATACCATAAAAGATGAATTTGAAATCCAAAAGGATGAATTTTTAACAACATGGTTAAAGTTTCGACCAAAAATTATGACTTCAACAAAATAGTTAAATTTTCCAAGAATAATTAAATTTTTAACAAAATAGTTGAATTTCTAACCGAATAGTTGAATTTTCAGCTTACAAAGATGCATTTTCAATCAAATGATCAAATTTTCAAACAAAAAAGATTCAAATTCAATGAAATATTTGAATTTTCAAGAAAAAAGGACAAATTTTTTAGAGGACAGTTGAATCTTCATCAAAAGAGTAAAGTTTCTAAGCTAAAAAGTCGAATTTAAAAAAAAACGGTGGACTTTTAAATCGGAAAAGATGAATTTTTAATAAGATAGTTGAATTCTCAACAAAAAAGTTACACTATCAACAAAGGTAACATTTCCTTCGGACTGGATAGAAATAATTAAAACAATATTTTGATGTAACACTGAATGCTTTAAAAATTTGTTTTTTTAGTCACACAAATACTGAAATTACTTACAAGAAAATAAGTATTATCAGTTTGTTTTTAAACTTATATAAATAGAAATTTTATAAGATTCTTGAGAAAATTAGAAAAGATTTTTGAATATTTCAGATGGAAAAGAATCTAGAAATTTTTGAAAAAATGTTTATTTTACAAGATTTTACAAAATTTTGGGAAGTGTGGAAGAAATAAAAAATATTTGATAAATTTTCGGAAATTCTTCCAAGTTTAAAAATATTTTTAATCTATTCAAAACCTCTTAAATTCGCAAGAATATTTTTAAGCTGACTCGAATTTTTCTTAACATTTTCAAAAATCATTCCAAATGTAATAAAATGGCCTTAAAATCTTCCAAATTTTCACAGGAATTTTGAGAACATTTGTTTATTACTTGAAACCTTTCAAAATTCTTTCGAAGCTCCTGCAGTTTTGGTTTGGAATCTTTTTAAAAAATCTGCATTTTTTTAAATCTTTTACAGATTAACATTCTTCTCCAATCTCTTCAAATCTTCTAAATATTTCTTGAATTTACTCGATTTTATTTTTTATTTTTCAATCATACTAAATTGAAACATTCTGCTTTAAAATCTTCTACTCTTTTTCGAAATTGAAGGAAATCTTTTCAATTTTCTCTTAAAGTTCATTTCTCAAAACAAAAAATCATGAAAAATTTTCCCATAAATCGCAAGAAAATTCTTTTTTTAATCCTTTCAAAATTTTTAAACCTTCTAATATTTTCAAATTTTTGGTTAAACATTTTTTCAATTCTGCAAAATTGAAAAAATTGTCTTAAAATCTTTCGGATTCTTCTGTGAAAATTTTAGATATCTTTTTAAATCTTTTTAAATATTCTCCTAAAATGAATATATCAATATAAAAAAGTAATTTTAATTTTTTCTAGGAACTTGAAGATTTTTGTTTATTTTCTTGAAACATTACAAAATTTTTAAAATATCTTATAATTTTTTATTATTTTCGAATCATTTTAAAACTTCTAAGCATCTCTTACACTTTATTATTACTATTATTATATTATTAAGCCGCTTCCCTTTCGGGGTAGGCGTGACTTAAAATTATTCTAAAATTGTGTATCATGGCAAAATTTTTCTTTAAAATCGTTTACACTCTTTTTCAAAATTTCAGGAAATAATTTAAAAGTTTGTGTATTCTTTTCCAACTCATAACTCATAACTCATAACTCATAACTCATAACTCATAACTCATAACTCATAACTCATAACTCATAACTCACAACTCACAACTCACAACTCACAACTCACAACTCACAACTCACAACTCACAACGCATAACTCATAACTCATAACCCACAGCGCATAACGTACAACTCACAACTCATAACCCATAACTCATAACTCACAACTCATAACTCCTAACTCATAACTCCTAACTCCTAACTCCTAACTCCTACCTCCTAACTCCTAACTTCTAACTCCTAACTCCTAACTTCTAAATCCAAACTTATAACTCATGACTCATAGTTCATAACTCATGACTCATAGTGCATAACACATGACTCATAGTTCATAACTCATGACTCATAGTTCATAACTCATGACTCATAACTCACAACTAACAACTCAGAATTCATGGCTCTTAACTCATGACTCACAACTCCTGACTCCTAACTCACAATTCATGGTTCATAACTCATAACTCAAAGCTCCCTACTCCTAAAACCTATCTCCTATATTTGAAATCCTAATTCAAAACTCTTAACTCCTGACTCCCACCTCCTAACTCCTACCCCTAAACCTATCTCTTAACTCTGAACTTCTAACTCTTAAGTCACAACTCCTGACCCCTAACTCCTAACTTCAAACTCATACCTCATAACCCCGACCCCCTAACTCTTACTCCGAAAACCTATCTCCGAACTCTGAACTCCTAAGTGTTAGGTGAAAACTCCTAACCCCTACCTCCTAATTCTTACTTCTAAAACCCATCTCCTAACTCTGAACTTGTCACTCTTAAGTCACTACTCCTAACTCACAACTCTTGACCCCTAACTCTTACCCCTAAAACCTATCTCCTATCTCCTAACTCCGAACTCCTAACTCTTAAGTCACAACTCCTAACTCTTAACGCTTAACTCTTACCTTTACAACCTATCTTCTACCTACGAACTCCTAACTCTTAAGTCACCACTTGCACTGGACGATGATGTTTGATCGATGTGCTCGATGGAATTAACCATTTTACAAATTGAAGAATCTTGAAAATGAATGATTTCAGATTAAAATTTCGAAAATAGAGCAATTTAAAAACATTGAAACTGCAATATTTGCAGATTAAAATTGTGAAAATTCGCTCATTCAAAATTCAAAGGAATTAAAATTATATTATTTCCAATAAGGAGCGTTCCGAATTAAATAATCTAAAATCGAAACCTTTTAAATGTAAATAATTTTCAATTCACTTTGATTAAAAATGGATTGTGTTTTTCATATAAAAATATTGAACTTTGACTTTTTTCATATTTTTTAATGTGAACCGAAAAGCTTAATATTATACACAAAAAAACATGAATCAGAAACAAAATACATTAACTTTTAACCAACTACTAGAATCTTCAACTGAGAAACATTGATTATTTGACTTTTCTACAAAAATATCAATTTTTAACCAAAAATGGAATAGTTAAATTTTCAGTTGAAAAACCTAATTTTCAACGAAAAATAAAATCAATTTTCAAAACCAATAAGCATCCCTTTCTAACATAATCGTTGAATTTTAAACAAAATAATTAAATTTTTAATCTAGACTTTTCAACCAAAATAATTGAGCTTTAACCAAGAATAGTTTTTTTTTATATTGCGTTCTATTAATTCAGATCGAAATAAGGCAAAAAACCAAGAAACATGGGAATTTTGTTGAAAACCGGCAACAAATAAGAATTAAAAAAAAAGAAAGAGAGCCTATAGACGGTACCCAATCCTTTAAGTTAATCTGCCGTCTGAAGTAATCTTTAAATAATGTCAATATTTTCAAATAAAAAATAGTGCCTACAGAATTTAATTTAAAGTATTCTGATACTAGCACAAAATAGTTTTTACTTATTATCTATTGTTCGATTGACGTTTATATCAAATTACTTTTATATTTAGTAATTAAAAATAGGAGGGTTCTCGTATGGCTTATCTGAAGAATCGCAACACTGCTTCGACCCAGTTCGCTGATCAATCTCTCATGCATTTCTTTTTATATTTTTTCGTTTTAGGGTCTCGTACACACATTCATACCATTCTTTCGATGGTCCGCCTCTGGGTACACTACCATTTACTCTACCAAGATATACTTGTTTCCTCAGTCGTTCTAATTTAATTCTCTCAACATGCCCAAACTATCTCAACTTGTCCATACTATCTCAACATGCCCAAAATATCTCAACAAATTTTTTTACTCTTACCATAGAGTGTCTCCCCTACAATGTCTCGATACCATACAGCATATTGGGTGTAAGTGTAGAATTATATATCACAATTTTAGTTTTACTGGTAGTCTTGCGCGTGCCTATTAATTTTTGTTATGGAAAAGAATAAACCAAATACTTTTTTTCTATTCTATTTATATTTAATTACTGTTACAAAAGATTTGTACAAAATAATTAAATGGAACCACCGAATGATGTACGTAGCCTCCAATAAGGAACTCCTTTTCATTTGTTTCTCTGTTAAAGCTCAAGGAGTAATGATAAATACTACGCATTTTCTGGAAAACAGTTTAATTTTGGACCCGAAAATGTGAATTTTCAACAAAAAAATTAATTTTCAACCACACATTTGATTTTTTAAACAAATCGTTGAACTTGCTACGCAATTGTTAAATTTTCAAACCAAAAAGACGAATTTTCTAGAAAATAGTTTAATTTTCAACCCGAAAATGTGAATTTTCAACAAAAAAATTAATTTGCAACCAAATATTTGAATTTTCAACCAAATAAATTTCAACCAAATAAATTCTTCGTTGAATTTGCTTCTAAATTGTTAAATTTTCAAACCAAAAAGACGAATTTGCTAAAAAATAGTTTAATTTTCAACCCGAAAATGTGAATTTTCAACCAAAAAATTAATTTGCAACCAAATATTTGAATTTTCAACCAAATCGTTGAATTTGCTTCCAAATTTTTAAGCCAAAGTACGCATTTTCTAGAAAACAGTTTAATTTTCCACCCGAAAATGTGAATTTTCAACAAAAAAGTTAATTTTTAGCCAAAAAGTTAATTTTCAACCTAACAGTTGAATTATCTATCTAATTGTTGTATTTTCAATCTAAGAAGACGAATTGTCAACAAAAAATATAACCACTCCATTTTTGGTTGAAAAATTAATTTTTTTTTGTTCGAAATTTCAACTATTTTGTTGATAATTCAACTATTTTGATAGAAAATTAATCTATAAGGTTAAAATTTAAACTATTTATTTAAAGAAATTAACTAATTGGTAGAAGATTAACTTTTTTATTGAACATCCATAGTGTCGGGTAGAAAATTAAACTTTTTTGTCTTGCTTGGTTCAGTTTAACTGGTAGAAAATTCGTTTCTTTTTGTTGAAAATTAATTTTTTGAATTGAATGTGTAACTATTCCATTGCTATTTGAAAACTTATGTTTTTTTTAAAGGCAAATATTTGGTTAAAAATTTAACTATTTTGTAAAAAATTAATGGTGTCGTGTGGAAAATTCAACTATTTTTTTTGTGCTGGAAAATTCATGTATTTTGTTAAAAATTCTTCTTTTTAGCAGAAAATTAATCTTCTTTTTTTTTGACAAAATCATCATTTTGCTTGAGGATTCAACTATTTTGTTAAAAATTCGTGTTTTTCAGTTGAATTGAAGCAGTTGGAAAATCCTTTTTTTAAATTAAAAATTAATTTTTTAATCTGAAAGGGTAACTATTTCATTTTTGGTTGAAAACTTGTATGTTTTTTCTTAAATGTAACTATTGGTTGAAAATTTAACTATTTTGGTAGAAGGTCTGAAATTAATTTTTTGTTGTGTTGAAAATTCAACTATTTGTTCAAAAATTTATATTTTTTGAAATTCAACTATATTGTTGAAAATTCTATTGATTGGTTAAAAATTCATCTTCGTACGTTGAAAATTCAACGATTTTGTTAAAAAGCCATATTTTTCGAAATTTAACTATTTTATTGAAAACTCATTTTTTACAGAAAATTCGTCCCCCTCAATTGAAATTTTTTTTTTCGTAGATAAATTCTTGGTTAAAAATTCAAATGTATTCTAAAATATTCGTCTTTTCGGCTTGAAGATTAAACTTATTGTTCAAAAATATAACTTTTTTTGGTCCAAATTTAATCTTTTTTGGTTGTAAATACAACTGGTTGGTCTAAAATTAATTTTTTTCGGAAATTTAACTATTTGGTTGAAAAATAATCGTTCTTGATTGAAAATTCATCTTTGCAGATTGAAAATTCAACGATTTTGTTAAAAAAATAATCTTTTTTCGAAATTTTACTATTTTGTTGAAAATTTGTCTTTTTGGATGAAAAATTCGCCTCTCTTGACTGAAAGTTCTTTTCTTTTTGTAGAAAAGTTCTGGTTTGAAAATTCAACTGTCTTCTAAAAATATTGGTCTTTTTGGCTTGAAAATTCAACTTAGTATTTAAAAATACCACTTTTTTTGGTTCAAGTTTAATCTTTTTTGTTTGAAAATTCTACCATTTGATTGAAAATTCATCTGCTTAGGTTGAAAATTCAACGATTTTTCTAAAAACACGTCTTTTTCCGAAATGTAACCATATTGTTGCAAAAATTTTTTTGGTAGTCTGAAAAATCAATTTTTTCATTTTTCTCGAAAAATATTAATTCTAGAAAAAAGTATAAATATAAAGAATATCTGTTTCAACGAGATCTATAACTTTTATGAACAATATTTTTTACCAAAATCAATGTTTTCAGAGATTTGAAAAAAAAAAATTTTTAACAACAATTTTAATTAAATTTTATTCAGAAAAAAGATCTTCTCCTTTTACTCTGCTGTGATTCGAACATAAGGTCAACTGATTTCCGGTCAGTGCTCTAACCACTGAGCTACAGAGAGATCAGAGGAAGAATTCTTTTCTCTGAAATACGCTTTCTTTAACAAGATGTTACATCAATTTTTAATAGAAATCTGTATTATCATCGGAGAAGGTGACGAATCGAGAAAGAAATCCACACATAAAATGGAAATCTACAATATCGACCAAAGTTATATTCTCCTATACAGAAAATATTTTAACGTTTGCGTAAAAGTTCATTTTTGAAGTGAAACTTCCTAGGGCACGGTACGGCATTTTTTCACGAGGAATGAATCCATAAGAATCGTCCAGTTACGCATCACGCTCCAGCAAGGAAGCGGGCTGAGCGCCGGGCAATTCATGGTATTCAAGTAATTCAAGGAATTCATGGAATTCATAGAATTCATAGAATTTAAGGAATTCACGGAAATCATGGACTTCAAGGAATTGATGGAATTCAAGGAATTCATGGAATTCAAGAAATATACGGAATTGAAGGAATTCATGGACTTCAAGGAATTCATGGAATTCAAGGGATTCCTGGAATTCAAGGAATTCAAGGAATATACGGAATTGAAGAAATTCATGGACTTCAAGGAATTCATGGAATTCAAGGGATTCCTGGAATTCATAGAATTCAAGGAATTCAAAAAATTCACGTAATGCAAGGAATTCGAGGAATTCAAGAAATTCATGGAATTCAAGGAATTCAACAAATTCATGAGATTCATAGAATTGAAGGAATTCATGAGATTCATAGAATTCAAGGAATTCAAGGAATTCATGGAATTCACGGAATTTAAGGTATTCATGAACTTCAAGGAATCCATGGAAATAAAAGAATATACGGAATTCAAGGAATTCCCGGAAATCACGAAATTCGTGGAATTCATGGAATTCAAGGAATTCAAAGAATTCATGAGATTCATAGAATTCAAGGAATTTACGGAATTGAAGGAATTCACGGACTTCAAGGAATTCATGGAATTCAAGGAATATACGGAATTCAAGGAGTTCTCGGAAATCACGAAATTCAAGGAATTCGTGGTATTCATGGAATTCAAGGAATTGATGGGATTCAGGGAATTCAAGGAATTCATGGGATTCATGGGATTCATGGAATTCATGAAATTCATGAAATTCATTGAATTCACGGAATTTAAGGAATTTACGGAATCGATGGAATTAATGGACTTCAAGGAATTCATGGAATTCAAGGAATATACGGAATTCTCGGAAATCACGAAATTCAAGGAATTCGTGGAATTCAAGGAATTGATGGGATTCAAGGAATTCAAGGAATTCAAGGAATTCATGGAATTCATGAAATTCATTGAATTCACGGAATTTAAGGAATTTACGGAATCGAAGGAATTAATGGACTTCAAGGAATTCATGGAATTGAAGGAATGCATGGAATTCAAGGAATTCATGAAATTCAAGGAACTCATGTAATGCAAGGAGTATACGGAATTCAAGGAATTCCCGGAAATCGAAAAATGTTCAATCTAAATGAAGAATCTTCAACTGTAATAGTTGAATTTTCAAAAAAAAAATTCATCCAAAACAAAACTTGAACAAAATAATTAAATTTTCAACCAAAGAGATCAATTTTCAATTCAAATGAAGAATCTTCAACTGTAATAGTTGAATTTTCAACAAACGAAAAAACAAACAATTTTCGTCCAAAACAAAAATTGAACAAAATAGTTAAATTTTCAGTTTAAAAACTTAATGTTCAGCCAAAATCATGAATTTTCAACTAAAATTATGGAATATTCAATTGAAATAGTTACATTTGCAAATAAAAAAATATTATAATTTAAAAAACAAAATTTAAATCAACAAAATAGTTCATTTTGCAATCAAAGAGATCAATTTTCAATTCAAATAAAGACTCTTCAACTGTAATAATGGAATTTTCAATCAGAAAGAATAGTTTTCAACTATACACGTGGATTTTCAACTAAAACGATAGAAAATTCAATTTAAATAGTTACATTTTATGTTTAAAAAACTTACTTCCAGCAAAAAAAATAATTTTCAAAAAAATTATTATATTTTTAAATAAATACTAGAATTTTTAATTAAAATGAGAAATATTTCACTGAAATAGTTGAATTTTCAGTCAAAATGATGAAATCTTAATCTAGAATAATTGAATTTTCAACCAAAAATGGAATAGTTAAATTTTTAGTTAAGGAAATAAATTTTCAACTAAACTGATGCATTTTCAACTATAATGCTTACATAATTTTTCATTATTTTTATTACAGTTTGATTTAAAAAAATACTGTTTCTAATTATAACAGAAAATTCAGTATATTTTAATTTAAAAATGAAAGACGAATAATTTTTTTAGAACAATTTTTAAAATGAAAAAATGTTATACAAAGAATCAAAGAAAAAAGTTTTTTTTTCCAAATAATTTTGGAACTATAATGTTTTCGACAATTTTGTATTCTTACTGCAGTGTAAATATTTTCATCAAATTTTCTTCTCTGAAAATTATAAGTAATTATTTCCTAAAAAAAAACTCAACAATTTTATTGAAAAGTAATTCTTTTTGGTTGAAAATTCAACTGCCTTATTCTCAATAAATTTTTTGGGGTTGAAAATTCAACTGTTCGGTTGAAAAATAATATTTTTTTTTAAGGATTCGGTCGATTTTTGGAAAATCCTTACTTTTTGTTTAAATTCAACTGTTTTTATTTTTAATTAAATTTTTTACGTTCAAATATTTACTATTATATTTTTTGTTTAGACAATTTCTGGAAGATTTTCGACTTCCGAAGGCCAACAGGAAACAATAATAATTACAATATCAAAGAAACTGATGAATCTTTAACTAATATGATGAATCTTAAAAAAACTCAACAAAGAACTTTAATTTTGAACCAAGATGTTACATTTTTCAATAAAGGAATAATAGTTTTCAATGAAAAATATAATAATTGATGTTTCAACAGAAGAAAAAAAATGATTTCAAATGAAAAACAGTCGATTTTCACAAAAAAAAAGTGAATTCTCAACAAAAGAGTTGAATCTTCAACCAGAAAAGATTTTTCATTCAAGGGAGGAAGAAAGTTTCAACCAAATTGTTGATTTTTGACCCAAAAGGACGAATTTAGACAAAATTGAATTTTAACCAAATAGTTTAATTTTCAAAAGAAAACGGTGAATTTTCAACCAATAATAAAGCAGTTAAAATTTTAGATCATAAAATTATTTTTCAATGAAAAACGAATGTCTAACAAAATAATTCAATTTTCAACCAAAAAAATATAGCTCTAACTAATAAAATTAATTTTTTAACAAGGTACTTTAACTTTGGACCAAGTAATTGAATTTTCAATAAAAGATCAATTTTCTACAAAAAAAAATGGATGACAAAAGACGTCAATTTGTAACCCAATTTTTGAATTCTCAAAAAAAAAAAACAATCTGCAACCAAAAATGGAATGGTTGAATTTTTAGTCAATTATATGAATTTCCAACGACAAAATCACGAATTTTTAAATGAATGGTTGAATTTACAATTAAAGAAGATTAATTTTCTACCAAAAAATACAAATTTACAACAATGTAGATAAATTGTTACCCAATGATGAAATAGTTACATTTTAAGTCGAAAATATTAATTTCAAACCAAAACAAGAACGCATTTTCAGTAAAATAGTTGAATAATAATCAAGCAATCAAATTATTATGCAAAAAATGTTTAAATATCAATCTAGTAGTTGGATTATTACCCAAAAAAAAAGATGAATTCTCAATTAAAAATTCAACAGTTGTATTTTCAATTAAAGAGATGAATTCTCTGGAGAAAAGTTGAATTTTCTATCCGAAAATGTGAATTTTCAGCCAAAAAGTTCATTTTTAAGCAAGTAGTTGAATTTTCCTACAAAAATAATGCCCTTTTTATATTTAAAGATGAATTTTTAACAAAACTTCAAAGCTTTAAATTTGAAGTTGAAAAAATTAATTTTCATTCATAAAAAAATGAATTTTCAGTAAAATGGTAAAATCTTCAACCAAACATGATCTTTCAACAAAACAATTGAATGTTCATTCAAATAGTTAAATTTTCAACAAAATAGTTGAATTTTCAAACAAAAGCCTAATTTTCTACTAAAAAAAGATAAAAGTATTGTCAAAAATAGAATGGTTAAATTTTTAGTTAAAAAAATTAATTTTCGAGGAAGATGAATATTCTACAAAATAGTTGAATTCTACACCACAGAAAATTACTAATGAACCATACAGTGGCATTTGATTCCAAAAAATAAGACATTTCTGCTAAAAGAGATGAATTTTTAATAAAAAATATTAATTTTCAATCAAGAAGATGAATTTTCTACAACAAAAAAAGACGAATTTTCAATAAAATACATGAATTTTTAACAAAATAGTTGAATTTTCAAACAAAAAGATGAATTTTCAACAAAATACGTGAATTCTCAACCAAATGGTTGAATTTTTCTTATAAAAGAGATAACTTTTTAATCAATTATAAATCTTCAACAACAACAAAAATAGTTTTTAACCAATAAAGATGAATTCTCGACGGAAAATGTTATAGTTAATATTTCAATCCAAAAAAGATGAAAATTCCACAAAACTGTTAAATTCTAAGCCAAAATATATTATTAATTTTGAATCAAACAGTTGTATTTTAACCCAAAAATATGAAATTTTCCATAAAAAAGACGAATTTTCAACCAAAAGTTTAATTTTCTACAAAAAAAAATAAAAAAAAAAATAAATAAAAATTATAGTCAAAAATAGAATAGTTAAAATTTCAGTTAAAAAAATTAATTTTCGAGAAAGATGAATATTTTACAAAACAGTTGAATTCTAAACCACAGCAAATTACTAATGAACCAAACAGTGGCATTTTGATCAAAAAAAGATGACATTTCTGCTAAAAGAGATGAATTTTTAACCAAAAATATTAATTTTTAACCAAGAAGATGAATTTTCTACAAAAAAAGACAAATTTTCAATAAAATACATGAATTTTTAACAAAATAGTTGAATTTTCAAACTAAAAGATGAATTTTCAACAAAATACGTGAATTCTCAACCAAATAGTTGAATATTTCTCAAAAAAAGATAAATTTTTAATCAATTATAAATCTTAAACAACAAAAAATAGTTTTTAACCAACAAAGATGAATTCTCGACGGAAAATGTTAGAGTTAATATTTCAATCCAAAAAAGATGAAAATTCCACAAAACAGTTAAATTCCAAGCCAAAATATATTATTAATTTTAAATCAAACAGTTGTATTTTAACCCAAAAATAACCACTTCAAATGAACAGAGTACTCCGGGACAGCGAACGTGTTCGTTGCAGATACATTCTTCTTTGCCGACAGTTTGAAAGACCAAATCGGTCATATGAGACGTTTGTATCTGCTTCGGAGAGCATCCTTTATAAATCTCATGTCCTGAATAATGCTCTGTGTCACGCCCAGGTATGGATAGGTCTCTCCAGTGCCGAGGTATCGTGTAGCGCTTCTGTCAAAGAGCTCAGGGTCTTCGAGGATGCCATTAAGTTTCCCATGTAAAATACATGAGTTATCTTATGCTTTCGATTTCCAAGATTGCTGCAAAAGTATCCTTCGGAATGGCGAAGGGCGAAAGATAGTTTCAATAATGTAAGGCAAAACAGGCATGGGCGCACTGTGTCGCCCTGAGTGACACCTTTCTGAAAGGGGACGTTATTACTGGTCGCACGATGTTTTCCAGATGAGATAGTAAATTTGGTTTTTCAAAGCAGCATCAATCTCTTTATGCACCTCATGATGTGCGAATGAATCTTTAAGCTTTTCTACAGACAAATGATAAGTCTATTGAAGGTTGAATCGAAATCCGGTAATCTTTGCAGACACATCTATCGATGAGCAGGTTGTCCCGATATCCTGCTGCGCCTTTCTTTGAGCCGCGTTTTTCGTACATCTCTCTCCACACGGATCCCATTGTGCGAAGAAACCTATCATTTGGGATAGCTGTGAAGATCTTATACAGTGTGTTTAGACAAGTGATTGGCCTGTAGTTCTTAGCGTCAGCTAAGATGCCCATCCTTGGTAGGAGCACTGTGCGCCTCACCATGAATCACTCCGGAATATGCTCTTGCGACTTTAGCTTTGAGGTAAAAATGTGGGCCAGATGCTGGGGGGTTAAAGAAAATTTTTTTCACCAGAAGGTCTTGATACCATCTGGTCCCGAAGTGGAAAATGTCTTTATGCCTCTTAATAATTCTTGTACCTTCTCGGGAGTGATGGGTGAGCATTCCTTCCCAGGTGTTATGAGGGCACTGTCCAGCTCCTTGAAGCAATTTATGTTCATTGAGTCTTCTTTTAGTGGATGCTGGACTTCCTAGACTTATCTTTGAAATGCTTCTTTGTTGCTGGCTTGTTCTGGCTGCGGTATAGTAGGCGCTTCGCTTACATAGCCCCTTTTTCGAAGTTGTTCGGCATGGTTTCGCAGACATTAATGCGAAAAGTGCGAGCGCTATGAGTGTTTCTCGCACCATAGAGCATGCGGTCGTGCCATGTAAACTTATCGTTTAGTTGTGATGCCTGTTTGGAGGGAAAGATGTCCAGAACTCCTCTTCCGAAAGAGTCTATTCGGCAATCAGAGATGTTGCAAATAGCACACAATGGGCGGGAATACGTTAACAGAGAATTCGAATGATACCAGAGAATCGAGGGATAATGCGAAGAATAACAGTGCCACATAATCTGTAACGAAATGGCAATGCCGGAAAAAGACAGGATCCTTTAGGATACTGCCAGATGTCGTTTGATGTGATCCAATCTCCCTAATTCGGTTTGGGCTGGAGCAATCAGTCCGGCTAATTAATTTCAAAATCGATTACCAAATAAGGGCCTAAATGGAAAAATGCCTTACAAATCATGAACGGGGGAAGTACCAGATGCTTAAAATCTGCAAGTGTTTTGCAGCAAAGTTTATTATCTATACATGTAACCGGAAGCGGACTTCAATCGATCCGATGGTAAAGTTTCAATTGATCAGCAGGTATACATACAATGAAAATTTCTTTCTTTCAGTTCAAAACATATTTATCACATCGAAATTTCGCTGTTATTTAAAAAATTTCTATTCCTGCCAGATAATTTTTCAGATGAAACGGGAGTGTCGAAAAATAATTGTCATTCTAATTTAGAAGTATAAACTTTTTGCAAAATCGGTGTTCAAGTTCGGAGTGACAATATTATTTCCAAAATCTTTGTTTCAAATCAGGAATCTTTGTGACCTTCTTATATGTGGTCGAAATCCTGCATTTTTAAAAATATTTATATCAATTTTTCAGAGCGTCGAATCTGCCATTTCAGTAGACAGCATTTATAAATTTTTTGTTGAAAATGATTGATTATAAAAAATGAGAATTGTTGCTATTTTCGTCCTAATATTAGCAGTCTTGCTCAGTTTTGTTGGTAAATATAGCAATACAACATATCAATAATTTTGAATACGTTTGTCAGAAATAGGTAAAAATTCAATCACAATATGTACCATATGTAACTGCGTGCACGAATATTACACTCCTGAGGGGTCATCAAAAAATTATGTAAGACGATTTGGGAATTGGATGGAGAAAATCTAACGTAAAAATATGTACACTAGGAAAATAACTCAATTCAAAGATATTAACGAAAATTCGGTTTATTTGAGCAAACATTGAATGTTTTCTTGAAGAAAGTGCGTAATTTACTTAGTTATGTGTGTTTTTAATAGTGTTTAAAAAATCAACGAATGAGATTGTTCCTATGGAAGAGTTCTACATTTTTATTGTATCAGTTTTGCATGGACTTCAGTGATGTTGAAGAGACTTCCATTGAAAATATTCAAAATTGAAGAATTTTCAATTTAAAATCTTCAAAGTTGAACGATTTTAAATTGTAGATCTCTAAAATTAAATTATTTTAACCACAAAAAAACATTCAAAATTACATACAATAAAAATATAAATATCGAAAATTGAAAAATTTGCAATTCTACATTTATTTTTGAAATTCAATAATTTTGAATTGCAACTCTTAAAAATTGTAGACCTTTGCATCATAAATCTTCAAAATTTAACTATTTTACAAAAGAAGGATTCAAAATTACATAAATTTAAAATATAAATCTCGCAAATAAAATAATTTGCAATTCTTCATTTATTTTTGAAATTCAAGAATATTAAATTAAAACTCTTCAAATGTCTAGACCTTTGAATGGTAAATCTTTGAAATTTTTAACACTTGAAAATTTATCATGAAGAATTATGCAAGATTTGAGTTTTATAATTAAAAATTCTGTAAGTTTCATGGTTTAAAATGTGAAATTTCTTCAATTTAAAAAATTTGGAATTGAAAACTGTTGAAAAAATTTAAGATTTTTTATACGTGTAAAGAAGAAATGATTTTTTATTTTAAATCTTCGCAATTGAATAATTTTCAATTGTCAGTTACCAGAATCAAACTATCTGAAAAATCATTTAAAATTGCATAATCTTCATCGTAAACATTAAATATTGAAGAGTCTACAATTGAATATATTCAAAATTGAAGAACTTTAAATTCTAAGACTTCAAAATTAAATTACGAAAAAAACATTCAAAATTAGATACATTTGAAATATTAATCTTCAAAATTGGAAACTCAATGAGTTTTCATTTTTGCAACTTCACATTTTAAATTATACACGTTTTCAATTTTGCAATTAAAGATTTTGTGATTTAGATACTTTACATTCAAAATTTCTTCAACTCGGATGATTGATAATTAAAAATGATTGATTCTTGACAAAATTCAAAAATTTGTATTCACGGATCTTCAAAATGGAATGAATTTTGTGTGCAAATCCTTAAAATACATATTCTCAGATTCTTAATTTACTTATTCAATTAGCTATTTTTAATTCAGAAATTCTATTACTATATTCGAATTAAAAAATTATGGATACCCATTTTCATAAAATTGAAACCATTTTAAAATTTTCAATTCCACATATTGTCGACTTGAATTTTGAAATTCTGTTATCAAATTTGGATTCAGCGACCCTAACAATTTTAAAATAATAATTTTCATGGAAATCGGATCAATACCGACGCATGCTATGAAAAATATGAATAGACAAAAGTCCCTGCCACAAGTATATGAGAACTCGTGACTCATTCAAAAATTGCCTCTTCCAACATCACTATTTAAATTGAATATTATATTTTACTCTCCAAAACTCCCTGTTTCATGCCAGAAATATCTTAAATCTTTTAAAATTTTTAAAAATCGGTTGAAATCCTTAGGAATCGTTGGAAGTCATTTGAAGCTTTTGAACCCCTTTTAACTGACTCAGAAAAATTAACAATTGACGGGGAGAAGACTGATAATTCAAGATCATCCGTCATTCTTTGAGAATGATAGTGTGTATTACAATTTTTAGAGAGGAGTCTGTGAAATGTCCAATTTATTGAAACTTAAAATTTTGCAGTTTAAAGATACTTAGTTAAAAATTGTTTGATGTAACTTCGCTAAAAGATTCTATTATATGCGTGTGAATTATTAAGCGTTCAAATTAAATTTATAATTTTAATTTCATATTTCCTGTAGAACGGGAATTTTCGTTGAAAATTCAAACCTTTTCATCAAAACAGGGAATTTAATTAGGAACTAAAAATTAGTCTTGGAACACGTAAGTTTTAACATGGAGTGTTAAGATAATGGGGCCTCTATTTCTGGTGTTGCTCGTTTCGAACCTTCTTAGCCCCCTGACAGACATTAATCTCCTAAAAAAAAATTTCAACCTGCCAGGTAACATTCTTCGGGTTTTTCGGTCAAAACTTCTCATCATGTGGAACCTTATCTTTATGGCAGGTCTAGGTCTCCTCCTGCCAGACATCATTTTTTAGTCAGCTCTCCTTCTACTGCCGAACCTCCTCTTCGTGACAGGTCTAGGTATCCTCTTGCCAGACATCATTTTTCAGTCAGCTCTGCTCCTACTGCTGAGCCTCCTCTTTGTATCAGGTCCAGGTCTCCCCCTGTCAGGAATTCTTCTTTACGAGTACTTGGACATGATCTGGGAAAACTTAGATTTCTTCGGCTTATTCCTAATGCCAATTCTGAAAACCTAGTATTATTGATTATCGTAAATTAAAAAAAAAAAATATTTCATTTCTCATATGAAATATAGTGTAAAACTTTGTAGTTCTTGAGCAATTACTAAATATCATTTGATTGAAAAATACGTCTTCATTTTTTTGAGAACCACACAAATCTAGGTTATAAAAGCATGAAAGTAAACAAAAAGTATGGGAACCTAATGATCAATTGATCAATTTGTATTAACTTAGGACATCAGACTAGTTCCTTTTCGAAGATAATTAGGGCTTGTGCTTCATTTGAAATTCTTCATTGGAACTGTTCTTCGACTCTTGACATCTAGCAAAATGAATTTTTACCACTCTCCAGATTCAGCATCATTTTTCTGCAGTTGACTCCATTCGTCCATGGGCCGGCATTTTACCGGACCGCCGATCATGCAGTTCGCTGGACAGCATCACTCCCGCCTGTCAGGCTGGCTATATAGGCATCAATGGTGTACACATTAAGGTGCATATCTGCCGGCACGTCGGTGCGATCGATCGGACCCCGGGCCGGCAGATCGCTTGCAGTCGGCGGGCATTTTGCTATCTGGGTATACTCCTGAACGACGGCAGACATACTTGGTAAACACACGGTCCTTGTTTGATTTTGACGTCTCTTTTCGATACTGTATACTATCATTTTTTTCGATGTTACATTTCCAATCATTAAATTCTGTGACCGACGAAAACTGCAATTCCTCTGTTTCGATGTTATTATAGTCGTACTTTTTGTGATGCATGAACATTGCGTCAGTCGAAGAAGTGCAAAAAGTTCGGCACATAGCACATATTTTGGGTTTTATAATTTTTTTTCTTATTGCGTATGCACTTTCATATGCGGTCTCAAATGACGCTTATAGTTAAAATATTTGTTGAAGTAGTCGCATTTTGAATTATAACATATTTTCGGATAACATTCAATAAAATATTGTGCATAAGATCGCTCAACGTGTACCTTTAAGGTGTATTGTCTTGCGAAACACTTGGTACAAAACGTACATGTAATATTCATTCCTTTTTTTCTTATATAAATGATCATAATCGTTGGGATGATTTCTTTGAATGTGTACTTTTAAAGAAGAACTTCTTGAAAAAGTGTTCTTACACATAGGACACATCAAAACTGCCATAATGCACTATTATTTTAAAGATTCACTATTCATCTCTGTCACTACAATCACTTCTTACAAATGCTTAATTTACTGGAGGTTATGAACGTCTTGGAAAGTCGCTCCTTCTTTACGCGACGCCTGCGCAGATGAAACAGTCGCGGCCTGTTAGCACCACTGTTCTAATGCTTTTTAATTACGTGGGGAGGTGTATTGATATAGATTTTGGGGTCTCAGGGCGCAGTCCCATGGAGGACATGAAGGTAGATTAGTAGAACAGTGGAATCGTTTTGACCAATGAGGTGATTGCACAAACTCTGGCAATCACCTCATTTTTCAAAACTATTACACTATTCTACTAATCTACATCCATGGGGCTGCGCCCTTAGAGCCCTTAATTTTAATTGAAAATTCATCTCTGGTTGAAAATGTAACTATTTTGTTGAAAATCAGTTTTTTTTTTAACTAAAAATTTAACTATTCCAGTTGAAAACTGAACTATTTTTCTGTAAATCCGTTTTTGTTGTTAAGAATTAGATTTTTAACCGAAAATTGATTTTTTTTGTATGAAAATTCAAATATGGGCTGTGATTGAAAACTTGTTTTTTCTTTGGATGGAAAGCAATTTTTTTGCCTTGAATTTAACTATTTTGCTGAAAATCCGTTTTTCTTTTTTGGTTAAAATTTATTTTGTTTTTTAAATTGAAAATGTAACAATTTTTCCAGTTGAATATTCCATAATTTTAGTTAACAATTTATCTTCTTGGCTGAATACTCATTTTTTGACTAAAAAATTAATTATTAAATTTTTGGTTGAAGAATTATCTTTTTAATTGAAAATTCATCTCTAGTTAAAAATGTAACTACTTTGTAGAAAATCAATTTTTCAAACAAAGAATTTAACTATTCCGGTAGGAAATTTAACTATTTTGCTGAAAATCTGTTTTTTTTTTCTTTTGGTTAAGAATTAGATTTTTAACAGAAAATTTGACCATTCTATTTTTTGTTGAAAATGTATCTTTTTTTTGGATGAAAATTCAACTATTTCGTTGAAAAATGATATTTTTTATTTAGAAATTAAACTATTTGTTTGAAAATTTATGTACTTTATGAAAAAATCGCCTTTTTTCTAGAAAACTAATCTTTATGTTTGAAAATTCATCTTTTTAGTATAAAATTCAACTATTTCAGTTGAAGATTCATAATTTTAGTTGAAAATTCATCAGTTTGATAAAAAATTGATTCCTTCAACTGAAAATTTTAATGTTGAAGATTCACTATTTTAATTAAAAATTCATTTCTTTGCTTGAAATTCCGAAAATTTAACTATTTTGTTGAAAATTTATTTCTTTTTTGGTTTAAAATTATTCTGTTTTTAAACTGAAAATGTACCTATTTTTCAATTATTTAACTATTAACTTATTATATTTAACTATTTATTTTTCTGGTTTAAAGTTCAACTATTTCAGTTAAAGATTTACAATTTTAGTTGAAAATTCAACACTTTCTTTGAAAATGTAAGTATTTTTTGACAGTTTTTGTTGGTGTTGAAAGTTAGTTTTTTTTTTGGTGGAAAGTATTTTTTTAACTGAAAATTTAACTTACGCCAATTGAATATTCCATAGTTTTAGTTGAAAATTCTTCTGTTTGGTTGAACATTAATTTTTTACATAAGAAGGATTCAACATTACCTACTTTCTCCAATATTTCCAGTTATTTAGAGTTATTGTATAGGATTCTCTACAATTCTATTTGGGTGATGTTTATTGAAATTTAAACTATAATTGTTTATAACAATAATGACGGAATGATTTATAAATTATTACTTTTTAATAAAACCCACCCAAATGGAATTGTAGAGAATCCTTCAAAGAATAAAATGAGGCCTTGATCATTAGGATTAAATAAGTATTGTAACTTTTACCTAAAGAGAAAGACAAAACTAAAATTCTAAATAACTACTGTTGAATAAATAATTTTAACCTGAATTATTTATATCAAGGCTTCCAAAAGCCAAGCATTTTGAAAAACAAGAGAGATCAGTTTTTGGTCACTTTTTAAAATGAAAAGATCACATTAATCACTTTTCATTCAGTAAATTAACTCATGGGTTAATCACTATTCAATTCAGATCTATACTTATTCCTGAAGTGTTTTGAATTCTTTTGAAATATTTCAGGATATTTATAAAGATTCCTAGGGTTTTTAAATAGATTTCAATAATTTGAAGAGATTTGAGGGTATTTTTTAAAACCTCTAAGATATTTTCAAGAGCCTTTAATTTGAAATACTTTAGGGAATTTTTAAAGATTTCAAGAAATTATTATCAATTAATTGCAATAATTTGAAGGGATTTCAAAGCGTTTGAAATATTTTTGGATAAAGGCTTTTTTAGAATCTTGGTAGATATGGAACGATTTTACAGGACCTATAAGTTTTAATATTTTAAAAGATTTCACAGGATTTTGTAACATTTTCCTAGGATTTTAATGATTTTAAGAGATTTTAAAGCTCAACCTGTATTTTAATACATTTTCCAAGGAATATCATCATATAATTTCACGGGATTTTATCATGTTTTAGTGAATTTCAAAGAATTTATTCACGAGAGGTGAGGTATTTTGTAGAATTTCAAAGGATTTAATATATTTTAGGAAATCATAAAAGATCCCAAAAAATTTTTAATTGATTTCAATAATTTTAAGATATGGAACGATTTTACAGAACCTATGAGGTTTTAAGATATTTTAAAAGCTTTCACGGGATTTTAAAATGTTTCCGAGGATTTAAATGATTCTTAGGGATTTTTAACGCTCTTAATGTATTTTAATAAAGGCCACCGCAGGATAAGAAATACTTTATGTACACTATATACAACTATATGCATCCTATATAATTAAGTTAACAAAACATATATACACTATATACCTACACGATACCAATTCTCGAGATTCAAAGAACTCACGCAATTCATGGAATTAAATGAATTCACGGAATTCATGTAATTCACGAAGTTCATGAAATTCACGGAATTTAAGAATTTCGCGGAATTCACGGAATTCAAGTAATTGAAGCAATTCGAGGAGTTCACAGAATTCAAGGAATTCATTGAATTGAAGGAATTCATGGGATGCATGAAATTCACGGAAGTAAAGGATTTCACGGAATTCGCTAAATGCCACGACTTTTTCGAACTCCTGGAAAGCCGTGAATTCCATAAATATCAAATTCTCAAAATTCGCGGAATTCGCGGAATTAATGGAATTACAGGAATTTACGGATTTCCAGGTGTTCGAAAAGTCGTGGCATTCAAGGAATTCCGTGAATTTCCTGAGTCCCGTGAATTCCTTCAATTCCATGAATTCCTTGAATTCCATGAATTACATCAATTCCGTGAATACCGTGCATTCCATTATTTCCTTAAATACAATGAATTCCATCAATTCCGTGAATTCTGTAAATATAGTGAATTTCTTTAATTCTAATAATACCGCAATTTCCGTCAATTCGTTGAATTTCGCGAATTCCATAAATTCTGTGAATTCCATAAATATCGTGAATTCCTTTAATTTCCATAATTCCGTAAATTTCATGAATTGCGCGAAATCCATGAATTCCTTGAATGCCATGAATTACATCAATTCCGTGAATTTCTTTAATTCCGTTAATTCCCCGAGTTTCGAGAATTCCGTGAATTTCTTCAATTCCATGAATTCTGTGAATTTCTTCAATTCCATAAACTCCGTGAATTCCGAGAAATTCCGTGAATTTCGAAAATTTCCGTAAATTCCATTAATTCCGTAAATTCCATAAATATCGTGAATTTCCTAATTTTAATGAATTCCACGAATTTCGTGAATAACGTGAATTCCGTGAATTCCTTAAATACCATGAATTCCATCAATTCTGTGAAATCTGTAAATATCGCGAATTCCTTTAATTCTGCTAATTCCGCAATTTCCATGAATTCGTTGAATTTCGCGAATTCCATAAATTCCGTGAATTCCATAAATTCGTGAATTCCTTTCATTTCGATAATTTCATCAATTCCGCGAACTCCATGAATTCCTTGAATGCCATGAATTCCATCAATTCTGTGAATTCCATAAATATCGTTAATTCCTTCAATTCCTTTATTCCGCGAATTTTGTGAATTTCCTGAATTCCTCAAATTTTATGAATTCATTTAATTTCGCAAATTCTATGAATTCTCAAGGTGCAAACCCAGAACTTTCTCGATGAAATTTAGATCTACAGCAATGATTAAGTCTGACCCAATATCACTTAGGGCATATATCGGTCTACGCTAGTTCAGGTGTTGAAATAGCTATTTCCTCGAGAAACTTTGATTTCGCAGGAAACGTCAGGTTCTTCTCGAATATCACCTGATTCAGGTCATTCCACGTACCTTGAGATAAAGAAAACAGAAATTTCTCGGAAAAATTTAGTTTTACAGGAATGATTCGATCTTTGTGAATATCACGTAAAGCATATCTCGTTCCAAGCTGTTTCATGCGTTGAAATTACAACTTTTTCGAAGAACTTTGGTTTCGCATCGAGTTTAAGGTCTTCCTGAACATCACCTAGAAGTTTAAATTTCAACACCTGGAGCAGGCACTGATAGTCAGCTTTGTTGTCGGACCCATTGTCGAGATCCCTGCGCGTTCGATTATTTTGAACCGTATTTACTACAACTATGATTGGTTTTATCATTGTTGTTCCCACGAGCAGCTAGGAAAAAGGATTCGTCCATCCTTGTAGAGCCCCGCATGCAAGGATAAGCCTGCGTACTCTGAGAGGTCGCCCGGTATCCCAGTGTCACCGTTTGAAACACCCCACCCAAGTGAAATTCAGCTTTAAGCGCAGCTGTTACGCCTCCGCTTAGAGGTTATTCCTTCGGGACCATCCCTGGACAATTGTTCGCAACTGCTTCTTAATAATTGTAACCATACTCAGCAGAAACCCTGGGTACAGAGACAATCCATACGCAACCTGAGGACAGGTTCGGTGACTTTGCCATAGGCCCTTCGGTTCGATTCGAAAGGAACCGTAAATAAGATTATTATATCTCAATTTTGCATGAAATTTCTTATTACTACTTCATTGAGAAGCACACTAAGCATTGGAATTTTGATGCAAATGTCAATTTATTTCAACTTGTGGATCTAGCTTTGGAAGACAATCAATTTTTTATATGAATACTGAACATTTCTTCAATTGAATTGTTTTTCTTCCATGAAAAATTGTAGAGGAAAAATTAGAATGTAAAAAGTGACGAAATTAATTATAAACTAAAATTAACAAATTTGGAATGAAATATAATAAAAAATAACTGGAACAGAAAACCAGTTAAGAGCTAGAGATCTAAAAGGAAATATGAAAATTAGACTCTACATAATTTACAACGACGTCCGCTCATCACGCGTATTGTTCTCGGTTTGCCTTCAGAATTGAATATTCTTTGCATAAAACTGTCGTGAGGTTTTCGCAAATATCATGATTTCCTGATAATGCAATTAAAATCTCTTCGCAGGTGCAAAACGTTTCTGCAAATGTTCTACTCATTCATCTACAGTATTCAATTTCTTGCCCCGTAAGCTTTTTCGCGCCACGCCTGTTAGTTTACTGGGCTCTATCTTAATAAAAGGAGCTCGATTATCTGACGGTAAGTAGACAGCTTCATTAACTATGTCCTGCAAGAATTTTCTTAACGAGATGTTATTCCTGTCAAAATGAGGGATGTGACCTGCAGCTTTCTGTAGTGTGATTTGTTCGAAAAATGACAAAGTTCCTCATGGTGCATCGAGGTTCGACGGTGTGCCACCCATGTTGATGTTAGGACCGAAACCGAGTACATTGGTTCTGTTGCCATCTGTGTTGTCGTCCGAGTCCGTCAGTTTGATTTTACAGTGGTGATACCTTCATTTAATAACCAATATTCAGATTCACAGAGAGTTCTAGGTAGATGAAAAGATGCTCGATCTCAGATTGTTTTAGTTTTGATTTTGGTAGGGACTTTTCACCTGCGCGTCTAGCAGATTTTATTATTGGTACCTCAAAAAGATTAATTAGTCCAGCCACTGATTATTTATTGCCAAAAAGGGCTTATCTTATTATTTAATGATACTTAAAATTTTCGAGATCATTTTGAAACTATTAAATCTCGTCGTCGAAACATTCAAAATTGTTATTTTGAGCTACTGAAGCTGAGTTTTGTTTTCCGATTAATTCCGGTAATTTTATTTCGAAGCTAGGTTCACCTATATTTGACACAGTTTTCAGCTGTGATCCTTCAGCTGACGCTACTGAATTACGTACAACAGCACGCTCGTCTCGTCCGCGTACTTTTTTGCTGGCACGATGCTATTTTTTTTGTGTTATTTGGCGGGTAGGTGAGAGATTAGACATGAGAAGCGCTTCTCTCTCTCTCTCTCTCTCTCTCTCTCTCTCTCTCCACTGCTCACTTTGCTGTGAATCCACTTTCGTGAAATTAATTGCACACATAAAAACACATGCCATCCATTTCAACTCACACATGTAATCGCTAACAAAATGGAAATAAGTTCGCAATTCTGGCTTGGAAATAGGTATTTAACTGTTCCTGAGACTTTTATTAGGCAATTACGTCATTCTAATTAGAGAATTAGTATTAGTCGCTAAATTTTACTATCAAAGGATTATAGACCTCCAAATAATAGTAGAATTTATTTGTAGGTGAGCTGAGGCACTAATATCAATTTAATAATTCACCAACTTTCTCAAAAAATAATCTTTTTGGTAATTTTATAGTGTGGATAGAGTCTCTGATTTTTGGGCTCCTCGAAAATACCCACTCCGTACGCTTTCGATGTATATAAAATGAAAGAAATACGTGTAGCCAATTTTTCTAAGAAATTCAGATATTTCGAAGAAAGCATAATTTTTTAATTACAGATAGTCTAAAGAGTATGAAAAATAGAAATGTAAAAATACTTAACTTGCCTTCTTTTTTGGGAAGTGCATGCTTGTTAATTTTTTAAATAAATATTAGTCTACAGCCAGGTTTATACTCACCTAAAAAACTTCGAAATGTCATTTATTCGAGCGAGCTTACATTTATTTGAAAAAACCTTTATTAAAAAAGTAAAGTTCTGTAGAAAATCTTACGAGAAATAAAATGAACCCAAAAATCTTGGAATTAAATCAAAATTAAAGTTTTACCTGAAAAAACTCCTAAATAACTCTGCGAGTTAACAACTTCAATCTGCAATATTTTTTTTCCAAAGTTTGCCTCAAGTTTTTTTCCAACAGTAGTTTTAAATACTGCTAAAACTAAAAATAGTACTTTATGTTAAAAAATAAAGTATGTTCTGTTGGGTTCTCTTCGCAAGAAGATTATTTTTTCAGAAAGTCATCTGCGTTAAATTCTCAAAAATATTATTTGTTGACAAAGTCATATCTGAGTTGTGATAAGGGGTTTCTTTTTAATGTTAAGGGCTGGAGCCCAAAAATCGGAGTGGGTATTTTCGAGGAGCCCAAAAATCAGAGACTATCCACTTTATAAAATTCCAGAAATGATTATTTTTTGACAAAGTCGTATCTGCGTTGTGCTAAGGGGTTGATTTTTAATGTTGAGGGTTGGAGCCCAAAAATTGGAGTGGGTATTTTTGAGGAGCCCAAAAATCAGAGACTCTATCCACACTAGAAAATTCCCAAAAAGATTATTTTTTGAGAAAGTCTCATCTGCGTTTTGCTAAGGGATTGATTTTTAATGTTAAGGGTTGGAGCCCAAAAATCGGAGTGCGTATTTTCGAGGAGCCCAAAAAAGCCGAAAAATATGCCTGGTTTAAATTCGCGAAAAATTCAAATTTTGTGAAGGGGGTTGATTTTGAAGCTTAAGAGTTGTTTTGGGGATTTTTTTTGTGGATTCTAAGAGCCCAAAAAACCCCGAAATTCTGGTGGAATTGAATTTTTATTATTTTGTGTTTTTAGGAAGTGGAGGTACTAGCTTAATGTAAGCTAGCACCTCCACAAGAATATTGATGACACGACTAAAATTAAAGCCAATGAAGTAAATTATACGGTCTGCGCTGCTATAGGAATCTCGCCTTGCGCTAAATCTGCCCCGATTAAGAACAAAAATAACAATCAGCAAGCCCTGACAAACGTGGCACATCCTAAGGTTAGTGTTGTCAATGGAAATCAAAGCCCTACCAGTAAAACCAAGCAACAATCAGCCGGTAAATCGACTGAACTCCAAGGGTGGCATCAACCCTACTGATGGGTGCCCCTCCTTGCAGCCAGTCTAGGCTGGCTTCTATGGAGAAATTTTGTTGGAATTGCCACCAACCAGGACACCATTTCAGCGATTGTAGGGAACTATGGGGTACCTTCTGCTACACATGCGGCAATACCGCTTTTACTACAATAAATGACATTAAGTTTCAGGGAAATGCCAGCAGGAGTCATTAAACTGGACCATTGCGCCTCCTGGTTACTTCAGTTCAGGTCCCACAATCTCACTTATTTGATACTAGCGATAAAAAGCAACCCCCTAAGAGTCATTGTTGACTCTGGCTCTAATCGATCCTTTTTAGGTCAACAGGGCATTCAAAAAGCTGAACAATTGGTCTTTCCGATATCTCGCATTATATCGGGCTCAGTGAACTCAGCGTTCGGGCAACTTAAGACGGTTAACGAAGTGGTTGAACTACCCATTGCCTTGAATGGGAAAATGACAAAATTTGAAGCCAGAATACTACCAGCCCTAAATTTAGAATGCGCGTTCGGCACTAATTTCTTGCATTATTTTGGAATAATAACATATTCCATTATTTATCGATGGTGTTTTGCTACTGAACCCAAACATTTATATGGCTTTGAATTCGAGTGCCCTTACAACTCTACTGCATCTCCTTGCTCTGGTAGATAAGCAAATTCCTCCGGTTCCGTATAATTTGCCCTCAGCCCCTCTCAACCAACATAGCATCGACGTCGGTAATAGTCCCGCGATTCAACAACGCTATCGCTTAACGTCGCCGAAAATTCGCGAGGCTACAGTGCAGGTAACAAAAGAATATTTGAAAAACGTTATAGTGGAACCATCCACCAGCGACTTAGTCGTCACCAATCGTAATGACCCCGGAAACCCAACGGAAGCTCTCGATTGTGCATCGACTTACGGAAATTGAATGCTGTAACGTATCCCCTCCCTTACATGAGCGAAATACTCGATAAGCTTATATGTGCGAGCTACATATCCACCCTCGACCTAAGTCAGGCCTACCACCAGGTCCCTCTTGATGCGAAGAGTTTCTATAAAACTTGGTGGTTACCAGGGAGTCCCCCCATCTGCTATCCAATGAAAGCAAACCCACAATCACAACCCCTTCCAATAACTACCAACAAACCCGAACCTAAATCTGACATTAGAAGAAAAAAAACTGAGGAAGGTAAAAATGTAAATATCAAGAATAAACCATTAATTGAAAAGAAAGGCAGAAATATAGACAGGAAACCCGAATCCGTAGGTAGCGTTATCCTCAAAAGCACCAGGGAAAGTAATAAAAGTAGCCAAAATTTACTAGATAGCAAAATTAGCATAGAACATATAAATTCTAACCAATCCCTAAATCTGTAACAAATCCTACAAAATATATCCCAAGCTTAATAAGGATCCCCGCGAGCAACGAATTCCAAACCCTGAAAATCATCAAAATTAGCTAATTTACAAATACCATTAGATGAAAACTCAAACCCAATACCAGCATTCACAGTCCCTGGAGAAGGCATGTACCAATTCAAATGGATGACACTTGGTTTAACCAATGCTCCAGCCACTTTTCAGAGACTTATGGACAAAATTATCACTCCAGACTTAAAATCAAAGGTTTTTTGTTACCTGGACTATATAGTAATCGTTATTTTAAATTTTTATGAGAATTTAAAATACATGAATATTTTGTTAGATCAAATTAATAATGCAAATTTAAGTATCAGCCCGGACAAGTGCGAGTTCGCCTGCTCGGAAATCAAATACTTAAGTTTTAAAGTTAACGATAAAGGGCTTCATATAGACAATGAAAAAATCAAACCTATCCCAGAATTCCGTAAACCTAAAAACATATTAAACAATAACAGCCCATAATAGCGATGACAGGCTGGTACATAAAATTTATTCCACACTTTGCCGAAGCAATAGAACCGATGAACAGATTCCTTCAAATAGATAAACCATGGGATTGGGGATTAGAACAAGATGAGGCTTTCCAAAAAATTAAAGACCTTTTAACATCTTCACCCATATTGAAATGTCCAGATTTCACTCAACCCTTCCAGCTTGAAGCAGACGCGAGTAATACAGCACTAGGAGCCGTACTTACGCAAACAATCTGCGGCGTAAATTACGTAATCGTGTACGCGAGTAGAAGCCTAAACGGCGCAGAATCTCGGTACTCGGCATCTGAAAAAAAATGCCTAGTGGTAATTTGGACCAGACGAAAATTCAGTCCGTATCTAGAAGGTTATAACTTTGAAGTAATCACGGACCACTTAGCGTTACAGTGGCTCCATAACATGAAAAACTCTAATTTTTAACCACGTAGTTTAACTGTCCATCTACAAAGATAAATTTTTAACCATAAAGTTGAATTTTCGAAAAAAAGTAAAAAAGTATTTACCAAAGAGTTGCATTCACAATCAAATAGTTAATTTTTTAAGCAAAACGGATGATTTTTCAACCCAACTGGAAGAATTTCCAAGACAGAAGAGCGAATTTTTATAATTAAATTTTCAACAAAGTAGTAAAATTTCCAACAAATTAATTAAAGTTTCAATAAAGTATTCGAATTATCAATTAAAAAACAAATAGTTGCATTTTCTACTAAGAGGATTCTTTCGTCCCAAAAAAGAAGAATATACAATCCAAAATTCTACACAATAGTTAATTTTTTAACCACCCGTATAGTTTAACTATTGACCTAAAAAGATGAATTTTCAGGCAAGTACTTGAACCCTCCGCCCTCCCAAATAAAAAATGATCGCCGAAACAGTTGCATTTATAACCGAATGGTTGAATTTTCTAGTAAAATGGACGCATTTTTAACAAAATAGTTGGATTTTGAACATACATAGATATATTTTTTACTCAATAGTCGAATTTCAAACAAAAAAAATTAATCAGCCAAAAAGTGGTATTTAAAAATAAATAGTTCAACTTTTAAGCAAAAGCGACAAATTTGTCAAAAGTCAGTTAAAATTTCTATCCCTAGAGACAAATGTTCAACAAGAAAGTATCAATATAATTGAATTTCCGAATAAAAATGTGAATTTTTAACCAATCAATTACATTTTTAACAAAATACTTGAAATTTCAACTAAAACGATTTATTCTAAAAAACGTGCAATTTCATATAGGCAATTTAACTTTCAACCAAATAGTTAAATTTGAAATAAAAGAGGGTGTTTTCTAAAAAGCGTGCGCGTCCTACCAAAAAACAAATGAAACAAAATTTGTAAATAAAATTCAGGCAAACAATTTGGCTAAATGTTCTATTGTATCTTGTGTCGTTTTTCCAAAACATTTTATTTAAATTTTCAATATTATTTTTTACGATCAAAATAAAAATAACCAGTTCTATAAAAAAATGATTGATAAAAAATTTGTAGAACTTTTTGGGTTAAGCAACATTTGCTAAATCATTTTTTTTCATAGCTTGTGTCGTTTTTCCAAAAATTGTATTCCTTTAATTTTTAATTTCATTGCTTACAGTTAAAACCGAAACGACGGGTGAGATTTTCAGCTTTGTTTAAACTATTATAGGATGATTGCGAAACTTGCAAATAGACTGCGTTGCAGGTCCCAAATTACGGGATGAGTAATCAAATATTTCTCATGAGCTTGACTAGATTTGCGGCTATCTCAGAACTTATACCCCAATTGTTTAAAGAATAATCTTTTTTTTAAACAACTAGAAAATTGTGCGCACTACACGCACACTAAGTATCCTTTCTTTAAAAGAGAGCTCGGTTTATTTTCTAATATTTTTTTATGGATTTTACAGAAAATCTCATGATTTGAAAACGTGATATATTACTTCAGAAGTTTCTTTATCATAGCGAGGAAATCCGAGTAAACTCAATATGAACGCCGCAATTTTTCCACTTACTTAGAATTCTTCAAAATTGGTAGATTATTTTTTCTTTCATTGAAAAAATATGACTCTTTGCGTCTGTAATACTCGGACACCGTACCTTTATTATTTTTCGAACATTTCAAAAACATAAAAGATAAATTTTTAAGGCATTTCCGAATGAATTACTCATGAAGGTAGAATTAAATTCGACTACTTAAATTTAATTCGAATTTTCTATAAGTCTTCATTTACCGCGTTTTCTGGACATATTTGTCATATAAATGTTTTTTAGTTGAAAATGCATATATTTGGTTAAAAAATTAAATTTTTTAGTAGCAAATTAACCTTTTTGGTTAAAAATTCAGCTATTAAATTGAAAATGAACTATTTGGTTAGAAAGTTTATTTTTTTATTGGAGATGCATCATGCTAGTTGAAAGTTTTTTTCTCTGGTTCAAAATTTAAAAAAATTTGTTAAAAATTCGTTTTTTTTTTTTGTTGAAAATGAATATTTTTCTACTAAAAATGTACGTCCGTCCACTCAGTGCCTCCGCCAAGGCAAAATGAAACATGAAAAAATATTCTAAAAGTGCAAAAACAACCTTGGACTACGTAAAGATGATCCAGAACTCTTGATTCATTATTTAACACTTCAAAATTTACCTGTTTTATAACTTCTCCCAAGAAATACCCTTCCATGTAAATTCATGTAAAGAATTGTACATATACTTATAAAACGCTTTAAAAACAATAATATTCATGAAACACTGTTATGGGAGACTTTTGCTCTTTTTCGCTCTGCGGAGGACAATATAAAATGTCACAAAAAACTACCCCTGAGTGAAAGGTATCAACATCTCGTAACTGAAAATTTTCTGAAAATATAAAAACAAGTTCAAACGATGTAAAGATGATTTGGACCTTTGAATTGACTAATTATCTTTTACGGGTGCATAGTTTTTTTCTTCTCATATTTTTTTGGTATCCTGCACACTTTATCATATAAATTATAGCCAATATTCAATTACATAACCCTAAAGTAAATAATCAATTTATGTTAGTTATTATGAAAGAATTAAAAATCGATCTTTATGTAATTTAATATTGTGAATAAAATTAATCAGCTTGTAATTAATTAATCGGTCCACAACATAAAAAGCATTAAACTATAATTTTCATTCAGGCATTCAAATAATTTTTATTTCATATTTTTTTCAAGTTTCACTTTCATTTCTCATTTTTAATTATTTAGTAACCTTTTACAGTAAATTAAGAGAAAATTAAAACTTATTTACATATAATTTTGAAAATTAAATTCAGACAATCATTTCACAACATGAGAAAAACATTTGAAAAATTATGTATTTTCAAAAGGGTTATCTCAAATATAAATAAACTTTTATGATACAGATTATATCCAATTTTTAATTATACAACCTTTAACTTAATAATAAATTCATGTTACCTAAAAAAAAATGTTATTCTTTATTTAATTTATTACCGCGAGAAAAATTAATCAGCTAATAATTAATGGATCATTTCACTAAATAAGAAGCTTTAAACTATATTTCCCAATAAAACACTGGAATAATATTTACGTAATATTTAAGAAGATTTTTTACTTTAATTTATGAAAATTTGATTTAATAATAACCTTTTAAACTAATTCCAGGAAATGTAAGTTTCAATAGAATGATTTAATAATTAATTAGTTAGTTGATAACATAAAAAGCATTAAACAATTATTTGCATTGAAACATCCAAAAAATATTAACATTATATTCTTCTTTTTAAATTCGAAATTGAATTTATATACATTTGATTTATTAATAAACTTTTTAAATAATTCAAACAAAATAAAAATATGTGTACATATGATTAAAAAAATTCAATTGAGATACTTGACTAACAACATCCTGGACATTTAAAAAGGTTATGTACCTGTAATACACCAATTTTGAAGAAACATCAAACTTTTACACATTCAATTACATAACCCGAAAGTGAATACTCCATTTATTTTACTTAATTCAAACAAAATTTTAAATCAATCTTCATTCAGTTCAAAATTGTGAACAAAATTAATAGACTAATGATTAATTAAACTGTTAACAACATCGAAACATCCAACTATTATTTTCATTGGAACATTTAAATAATTTGCACTTTATATATTTTTTAAAAATGCAAACGTTCATTTATGAATATTTTATTTAATAATAAGCTTTTTATATAATTGCAGAAAATTTAAGTTTCAATATAATAACTTATTTTCACACGAATAGCCACATCGACTTGAAAATTTGGGATAATAAATAAGAAGCACTAAGAAACGCGGCTCTGGTCCTACACAGTTATAATTATAAAAAAAGTTTTTTTTGTAATTAATTTTTTTTTGTTTTTTTCATAATTATACGAATTGAGAACCAGAGCTGTGTTTCTTAGTGCTTCTTATTTATTATCCCAAATTTTCAACTCGATGTGACTATTCGTGTGAAAATAAGTGTACGAATAAAAAAAAGTGTCGGTAAGGTAGGAAGCCGGTCACGTGACCCACTCGTCACATGGCCTTAAAACTTGTATTTCGATACAAACTCCACTCCAATTTTCACAAAGTTGATCTTAACACGTTGGACTTGATAGAAAAGATTAGTTTTTACGAAGATATTAACAAAATAGGGCAAAAATGAACCGATTCCCATGCATTTGGTTCATTGTTTTCCCCTCAGCACTCAACGAAGTGAAGTAAGCTGGTGGTTCAAGTGAAAATATCTAATTTCCATCTAATATAGTACCTTATCACATCTAGGGTCTTAATATCTTTGCGAGCAGTAAGGTATGACAAAGTGGCACCTCACTAGCGAACCTATAATAAGTTCCAAGAACTAAAAAAATACCATTGGTTAAGAAGAGATAGCAATGGATGTCCGATGCCTCAAGTCCAGGGGGATGGCTCTCCTATGAAAGACAGTAGAATAAATGTGTCATGAGATTTGAAGACGGCCGGGTGGCGGCGCTGGCTGTAATTTTTGGGCTGATAATTATTCAAATGCACGGGGAAAATGCAAATTTAATTTATTTTAATTGTTAAAATACGTTTTTCGCATTTATTTATCTCGGAAAAATATTTTTTAGCATATTAAATATCCAATAAATTAATAAGTACTTATGAAAAGTGAAGAGAATATTATTTTGATGATTAAATACAAATACACTTTTCACAGAGCACCAATAATAATTCTACAAAGCGAACATTACATTTTTAGGATTTTTAAAACTAGAAAATAAATTATTTTGTTTCGTTATAAATATTTTGAAATAATTTTCAATTTTATCCTAAAATAAATTTTTCAAAATAAAAAATCATTTCAATCTTCTCAGGAATCTTTAAAACAAAACTTTTTTATTTTCTTGAATCCTTTCGAAACTCTTCAAAAGTTCTTCTTTTTTCGAAACTCTTAAAAAGTTCCTTTTTTTCTAAACGTCAAAGATCTACATTTTGTTTTCAATTTCTTGAAATTGTTTCAAGTTAAAATGAATTATTATTGAACCCTTTGAAAACTTCTTTATATTTCTTGAATAAACTCGATTTTTTTTTTAATTTGATAATAGCGCAAAAAATCTTCTACTTTCTTTTTCGAAATTTTAGGAAATCATTTAAAATCTTGCAAAATAACAACAATCTTCAGATTCTTAAACATAATTTTGGATATCCTTTAGAATATAATATTAAAATAATTTTTGAAAATTAAAAAAAAACATGTTGAATTTCCTATGAATCTTTAGAACATTTTTTCTTCAAAATCTTTAAAAATCGAATTTGTTTAAAATTTTATAAAATCTTTGCAAAACATCTTAAAATTTCCATAACTAACACGAATTTTTCCTAAAATTTTGTAATCTTGCAGAATTGAAAAATTTTGCTTTAAAATTTTTTAACTTATTTTTCGAAATTTTACAAAATCATTTTATATCCCGCAAAATAAAAACATTCTACCAAAAAATCTTCCAGATTGAAACCTTTCATTCTTCAAAAGATTCTAAATTTTTTCTTGGAAATCTTTAGGAATCGTTTTTATTTTATTTTGTGAAATCGACACGAATTTTTTGTAAAATGTTGTAAACGTGCAGAATTGGAAAATTTTGCTTTAAAATTTTCTACATTATTTTTCGAAAATTTAGAGAATCATTTTTTAATATTCTCTTAACATTAATTTACCAAATAAAACATTATTTAAATTTTACCAGGAATTTTAAGACAACTTTTTTGTTCTCTTGAAATCTTCAAAATTTTCAAGGCAAAATGTTCGGCAAAATTCTCTCCATTATTATTATTATTACGATTATTCTCGTTCATCACAAAAAAAAACTTGATAAAATTTCAGTGTAAAAGCCTTTAAACCTGATTCTGAAGCAAACAAAAAATGTAAAAGTCCGTTTTTATAATATAAAAAGCACAACATTTCACATTTTTAAGACTTTCCCCATGCATTTGAATAATTTTCGGCCTAAAAGTACAGCCAGTGCCACCCTCGGCCGTATGTTAGGGTTGTGGGGCCCTAGGGCCGGTTAAAATGCGGGGGCCTTTTGTGATTCCTTGCTGGCTTCGAAGTAGAAGCATTAGTTTGAAATATTTTTTAGTTGTCCCAAAACATCAAAAACTTTTTCCAAAATCACCCCTAAAACTCGAAACGCACCCCGTGAAGGAATTTGATATTATTATTATTATTATTTTTATTATTATATCATTAAGCCGTTTCCCTTTCGGGGTAGGCGTGAATTGCTCGGTTGGAAAGTAGTGATGTGTGAGAAATTTCTACTATATCTACTGTTGCAGTTTTTAGGGTAGAAGTAGTATTTCAACGAAGAAATATTTTTGAATTATGATAGAAATTTTTTTACATTGTTCGTTGCGAATTCATCTTTTTTTATATAAAAATTTTACTACTTGGTTAGAAGTTAAACTCTTTTGTTAAAAATTAATTTTTTTGGTTGAAGATTCATCATTTCAATTAAAAATTCTTCTCTGGTTAAAAATGTAACTACTTTATTGAAAAACAGTTTATCTTTTTTTGGGTAAAAATTCAACTATTTGGTTGAAAATTGATCTTTTCTAGTACAAAATGCAACAATTTGGATAAAAGTTTGTCTTTTCTAATTGAAAATACAACTATTTCGTTCAAAATTCACGTACTTTGTTGAAAAATCGATCTTTTTTTGTAGAAAATTATCTTTTCTTTTGAAGATTAATCTTCTTGTTTAAAAATTCTTCTTTGTGGTTAACAATTCAAGTATTCCAGTTAAATTTTTATAATTTTAGATGAAAATTCATCTTTTAGGGTGGAAATAAAATTATTTAGTTAAAGGTTAAACTCTTTTGTTAAACATTATTTTCTTATTTTGTTGAAGATTCATCGTTTTAATTTTAAAAAAAATTCTTTGTTTGAAAAATGAGCTGTTTGATTGAAAATTTGTTTTTCTCTGATGTTTTTTGGCTGAAAATTGTTGTTTTTTCAACTGAAAACGAAAATTATTCCAGTTGAATATTCCATAATTTTAGTTAAAAATTAATCTTGTTGGTTGAACATTCATTTTTTTACTGAAAATTTAATTATTAAATTTTTTGTTAAAACTTATCTTTTTTAGTTCAAAATTCGTATTTTTTGGTAGAAATTTATCTTCTTGGTTGAAAATCAATCTTTTTGGACAAAAATTCAATTATTCTAGTTAAGGATTCATCATTTCACTTAAAAAATCGTCCTTCTGGTTTAAAATTCAACTATTTCGAAGATTCATTGTTTCAGTTGAAAACTCTTATGTTTGGTTTCAAATTAATTTTTTAAAGTAAAAATGTTACTGTTCCATTTCGGTTGAAAATCATTATTTTTTCTAGTTAAAAATTCAACTATTTGTTTGAAAATTTGTCTTCTTCAATTAAAAAGTCCACTATTTCGTTAAAAATTCATGTATTTTTTTGAAAAATTGTATTTTTTGGTAGAAAGTTAATCTTTTTATTTGAAAATTAATGTTTTTGTTTTTAAATTAATCTTTTTGGTTGAAAATTCAAATGTTCCAGTTAAATTTCATCAAAAACAAGCACAAGACTTCGACGCAGCAATTCTAAAAATTATTAGTCTCACGACTTCGGTGAAAATTTAGGATTTTTCTCATACAAGTCCATAAATTTTTATATTCTTTAAATTTTCAAAGGTATATAGTGCTATCGTATTAAACTTTACAGAAGAGAAGTGGAGAATTCAGACACAGCAGTTAAAAAACTTCAAACTAAAAATTTTGCTAGAGATTGGAATTACAAAAAATAAGTCAATACATTTTTTATGCTTTAAAGCCTTGTATGTGGAATAATGTAAAAACAACAGAAAGATTACTGAAACTTTTTCATCTAGCGTTTATGAAAATCAATAGAAAAATCGCGTTTTATCTTGATTTGAATACACAAAGATTTCAAAATGATTTTGCAAAGATTTTACAATGATTCGAATAATTTGCCGAAGATTTCAAAGATTTTACATAGAATTTAAATATTTCGCAAATATTTGAAATACATTTGAAAGATTTCACAAAGAGTCCTATTATTTTACAAAGATTTCAAATATTTATCAAAGACTTCGGATAGATTCAAATGATTTCAATAATAATTAAATTATTTCACAAAGATTTCAGATAGATTTGAAAGATTGAACAAAGATTTCAATGATGAGTAAATTTGAATTTTAAATAAAAAAAAGTTGGAGTTAACCAAGAAGACAAATTTGCATGAAAACAGTTGCTTTTCAACCAAAAATGACACTTTTCAACAAAACATTTAATTTACAACAAATTAGAATGTTTTTCAACCAATTAGCTGAATGTTTAACTAAAAAATCTGTGCTCACTGCGCGGGCACATTCTCATCGCGCGCTAGGCGTGCGGCTCGCCCCGCTCGCAAATTTGAGCGCGCCTAGGGCGCGCGACTGTTGATTCTCGTGCTTTGCGCTCGATAATATATTCATCTCGCGCTTCGCGCTCGATAACGTATATACCTCGCGCTAACAAAAGTTCATGAAGTATTTGAAGATATTTTTTGGTAGAACAAATTTTTTTGTCATTTTTTTCGTCTCTTGTGTCGTTTTTCCGAAAATTTAATTTTTTTATATGTATAATCTTATATTTTACGATTAAAAGAAAGTCCTCATGTGCTATCTAATAATTACTAATAAAAAACTTGTAGATTCTTTTTGGGTTAACAACTTTTATCGATTAATTTTTTTCCTACCTTGTGTCGCTTTTCAACAAAATTTAATTTTTTTACATTGCATGTTATCTTTTACGATTAAAACAAAACTACGCGATGACTGGGCAAACATTTGAAATAATAAGACGCTTGGCTCTTGAAATCAGCGGGTGAATTTCCAGTGCGTGTTGTCGATAATAACCTTTATGCGTCCTTCTGTGAGTCTGTCAGCTGTTTCTCTGCTATTCATATAATGGCAGATTCTACCATGAGAAATGCGCGAAACGAAGCAAATATGAGCTGGATCGGTTTGTTTTTCAATAGCGAGAGTGTATTCTTGAACTGTTATGCCTTTTATGGCATGGATGAGGATAGCTTGCTCCTTGGTTGGTACTTGAACTTGTTGCGCACCGTGTGCATAAGAAGACTTTGTAGAGGGAAACTGTGCGCTTCGAAAACGCTGCATGTTGCCGATAATTTTTTTGCAAGTGCTTCCGAAACCAATAGCACAAATGGATCAAATAAGAACAGGCTTTTCAATCTCGAGAATGGCTTTTCACTATATATAATATTTAATTGATTGTTACTTGAATACACAAAACGGGCAGGCACCATTGAACTCACAACTGTAAACACACGCGAGCACGAGCAACTCGTAAACACGTTCGATCACGATGGTGTCCTGACATCGAATCGTCTAATGTCTTACTTGCTATTCTCAAAACCTAGAAACTCGATTGTTGTAAATGCAAACTTACATTTATTCAACCTTAACTGAAGCTTGTTTGCTAAAAGCGATTTAAACAGTTTGTTATAAATTATCAAGTGATGATCAAAAGTGCCAGTTGCCACCATAATGTCGCCCATATAGACTGTGATGTCACCCGAGTCTATCAATTCTCCTAATGTATGTGATCCTCTGCAATTTTTAAATGAAAGAACCCATCCTCAGGATCAAGCTAACTAAAATATTTTGTATTACTTGTGATGTCAATATGATCTTTGATATCAGTTAAGGTCATTAATGATATGTTTATTGAGAGTTTGAAAATCAACATACATTTGAGGTTCTACATTCTTCTTCTTAGTGAGAACAATGAGTGAGACATACCCTGAATTGCTCGCTTGTATATGCTTCTACTTTGTCCAATCATCCAATAATTTCTTTACGACATTTTTATCAAAAAAGGATGAGCAACACGGTGAAAAGTTAAAAGTCTGGTGTCCTTTTTGTGAAATTCGAAGCTCTTTTTTTGTTTTTATGTCTTATGCTCTTTCTGCCATTTCATAATCTACTCGAAATAAATCTAGAACAAATTTTCCCTTTCAACAAAATGTTCACCAAAACATTTGAGTGTATCCCGCCCGAGCAAAACAGGTGCAGGCAGCAGTTCAACTTTCAACCAGATAGTTGAATTTTTGACCAACAAAGATGACTTTTCAACAAAATATTTGCATTTTCAAGAAAATAATGAATTTTCCAACCAAATAGTAGAATTTTTTACCAAAATAGTAGGTTTCCATACCAAAAATATTTTTAGTAGACTTTTCAACCAAAAAGAATGAAAGACGAATTTTCAACATAATACATGAATTTTGAACTGAAAAAGGTGCATTTTCAACCAAATAGTTAAATTTTCAACTTGAAAGGATTAATGTTCAACTAGGAATGTAATATTCATATTTTCAGTTAAAAAAAAATGTATTCTCAACCAAAAAAGAAACAAATATTCAACAAATTAGTTAGATTTCCAAGTAAAAAAAAACAGAATAAATTTTGAAAAAAGCAGTTCAACTTTCAACCAGATAGTTGAATTTTTGACCAACAAAGATGACTTTTCAACAAAATATTTGCATTTTCAACAAAATAATGAATTTTCCAGCCAAATAGTAGAATTTTTTACCAAAATAGTTGGTTTCCATACCAAACATATTTTTAGTAGACTTTTCAACCAAAAAGAATGAACTAATGGACCAATTTAAAAATCGTTGAATATGAAAAATATTTTACTGAAATTCTCCTTAGATTTATCTTCCAGCATCAAAAAATTGGTAATGACCATGTATAGGTACATAACATTTTTCCGAATGAACCACTGGCATTTTTTTGACATTCTTTGACAATTGCTGACCCTAATCTTCCACTTTCAACTTACCAAATAAGTTAGAAAAATAAAAGTGATTTATTCAATTTTGTTGTAATATGTCGAATTCGTATTCGGAGAGGCTTGCTTTTTATGAAGGATACTTTATCACTATGACTTAGATATCCAGGGTTTGCTAAATCCACAAAAACATGACGTAAAATGCAATCATTCATGCTATCAGTGACATATGCAGGGTGTCTACCCTACCTGGATTTTTTTTTATAATTGCAATATAAAGTTCAAAAACAATTACTTTTCATTTGTAAAAGTATCTTCATATTACTGTATTCAACTATTTTCTTGAAAATTATTATTTTTTTTTTTTTGAAAATAAGTTTCTTTAACTGAAAATTTGGTTATTCTATTTTTGGTTAAGAATGGATCGTTTTTTGTTAAAAATTCAAGTGTCTCTTTGAAATTGCATATATTTCATTTTGAAAATTCACGTTTGTTTGCAATATTTTATTTCTCTCTACAGAAAATTCTTTTATAGTTGAAAATTCAACTCACGTATTAATATTTTCCGAAAATATTTTCGCGTTATTTTAACTTTTATTTTTAAATATGGGTGAAAAAATATTGATCTCAGGACTGACTTGATCAGATGGTATACTCGTTACATGGCCTTAAGAAGAAAAAAATTGCATTTTAAATTGGCACCCTACTGTGCACGCATCCAAAAGGACACAAAATGACTTTCACAGCGGCTGCGCGCTGTATAAGTATGTCAAAAGACTTTCTAAAGAAGTGGGTGAAGCGGTATAAAGAGGTAGGAAACGTTGACGACTTTCCAGACAGGGGTGAGACGTGTGTGATCACGACAAAGGAAGATAAGATGATTATCAAGCTTTCTGAGAAGAATCCCACCTATAATTTGCAGGAAGCCGAAAACGTTTTGTCAAGAAAGAGTGTAAAGATAAGCCTACAGGCCGCTGGAGATCTGCCGGCTATGGATGGAGGAGCACGGTGCAGTGCTCCCAATTCGGTTCCCCAGCTACACTGCACATGCGCTGCATCGGAGGTATCATTGGCTGTAAATGGCGCGCTTTTTTAAAACTATTACATGTGTAAATTAATTTTTTATAATAAATCATCATTGTGGAAATAATAACAATTATTTTTCAGTCCATAAAATAGTCTTTTAGAGTGCAAGGTGAAATAATTATTTGATTGTACTATTTACAAATAAATAATCGACTTTAAATTCAAAGGAAGGAATACCTTTTTTCATCAATATAAATTTCAAAACATTCATAATATTTTTCTGTACTTTATGATTATGATATAGTGTGAAAAATTGAATTACGTATTTAATCATTTCAAATAAGCGGGCCATCAACATCCAATGAGGATGTTGGTGCGACGTTTTATTAGATATTATTCCAAAACTAAATTTTTTGCAATTATAACAATGTAGGACTATTTTCTTGTGCCTTTTTTTTAATTTCTCAATTTTTTAATTTGATTTTGACATAGTGGATGAATTTTCAAACAGGAAAGGCGAATTTTCAACAAACTATATGAAGTTTCAACTAAAGAAGATAAATTTCACGTTGAAAAAAATTAATTTTTAACCAAAAAAAGACGAATTTTCAATAAAATACATGCACTTTTTACCAAATAACTAAGTTTTTGAATAAACAAAAATTTAACCAGAAATTAAACAACAAAATTTTCAGTTAGAAAAAATGATTTTCCAAAGCAAAAAAAAAAAAAAACTTACATTAAAATAGTTAAATTCTTAGGCAAAGTAATGATTTTTCATCTAAGAAGATTAATTTCATCTCTTATGTGAATGTTCGTTATTTGCATTGATATACAATTTTCAAAAATAGCAATTCAAAATAAATTGAAATAACAAAATACAATGACGGTTTAAGGCTTTAATTTAATTTTGATCCAACTTGACGCTACAAGCATAATTATGTTTAATTTTACAATTTTTTCATTGAATTGATTATACAAAGTCTGCAGTGAATCGCAATTTGCAACAACTCTCATAAAAAGTTGTGGGAAGATTGGGTAATGTCTGTCTACATTACATTTCTTCATTTCATCTGATGTCATATTCTTAACATCACGCCCATCCTAATCACTTCAAACCTCAAATGATTTCTATTTGGCTTATATATTTCACAAGCAATCCCAGTATACTTCAGTATTGCAAAAACGTTACCATTGGATGTTGATAACACAATATATTTTTGGTTTAGCTTGACAAAAATTTACAATTTCGTATGAGAAATCGAATTTCTATATCGGTGCATATCTTAGTACTTTACGAGAAGGAGCCCTGTCCGAAAGAAAACGGGAAATGGCACGAAGAGGAGGCTACTGAGGAGAAGTACGCATAGGTGCATTTTGTCTGACACAAGTAAAAGAATCAGGAATAGCGTTCGCCATTGGGATTCCATTCGGACTCTAGTGAATCGTAATTTGCAAAAGCTTTAATGAAACTGTTTGGGAAGATTGGGTGATTTTTTCCTACCTGACAACACCTTATTTCATCAGCAGTCAAATTAACAGCTGCGCCACTTATTGTATTTATTTTAATTCGCAAATTATTTTCATCTGTCCTATATATTCCATGAAGAGTCCCATTATAATCCAATATTGCAAAAAAGTCACCAGAGGATGTTGATAGTACAATATATTCTTGGTTCGGCCCAAGCACATAGTTCCTATGATCTATTTGCATTCCTATTGTTTTGTAGGCAGGGAAAACGTACCGTCGAAATTCAAATAGCTGGCCCTGGTTTGTGCAAGGAATGAGCCGAACATAGCCAAGTTTTTCTATTGCACATCCAAGTACTTGAACAGAAAGAGGGCTTCCCTGAGAGAATCTGGAAGTAGAACGAAGAGGAGGCTCCTGAGATGAAGTCCGTTCAAGTGAATGTTTCCTGCCAGGAGAAGTGGAAGAGCCAGGGTTACGTTCGCTATTAGGATTCGATTCGGACTGTAGTGAATCGTAAGTTGCAAAAGCCTTCTTAAAACTTTGGGGGAATATTGGGTGACGTGTGCCTACTGGACAATTTTGAAATTCATCTGGGGTCTACTTTGCCGGATTATATACTTTGCCGGATTATATACTTTGCCGGATTATATACTTTGCCGGATTATATACTTTGCCGGATTATATACTTTGCCTGTAACAGATACAACTCACCGTTACAAGCCCGACGTGAGCCCAATCTGGGAGTAATTGGGGCGCCAAATTGGTGCCTAATTGGTATTTAGTGAGGTAATAATTAATGCAAGTTAATAAACCTAATTGTTTAAACAATTAGGCGATATGCATGGAAATTCGAAAAAACAATTTGGACTGTTTGAAATAAAAATACAAATCTCAGAAGCTACATTTGTCCCATGAGCGCATCGCGAAAATACGAAATTAGAGAGGAACATTCTTGAAGATTGAGGGGATGTAAAGGGATGCCTAGGATGTCTAGATAGCCCCTGGGTCAAATTTACTTCAGCGCTTTACCGCACAAGAATTTTTCTTCTTTTCACCTCATCTCACTCAGAAGAGAACTTTTTTTCTTCCGTGATGAGAAAATCTCGTCTGGGTGTAATCAGTAAAAAGCATTATGTGATATTGTATTTCACGGAAGAGCGGTAGGCGACATTTTTAAACCCAATTACGTTTACGAGCATATACTGGAATTTTATAATCACGCTCAGGCCTTGGACTCACTACACTATTAACACTATTTTACACTTTTTTTGAAGGATTGCACTATTTTACTACTATTTCGAACAAAATTACACTAAAGACGCGATTTTCTCATAACTGTCTGCTAATTACACTATTTATTTAATTTTTCTTAAAAAATATTTTTCAACGAATTCTCTACAAAAGAGTTAATTTTTTTATACAATAGTTGAATTTGTACAACAAAATTTAATAGTTGATATTTTAACCATAACAGATTTTAATGTTAAATACAAAATTTGAATATAATAAAAAAGACGGATTTTCAACAAAATAGTTGAAGCCGTAACTAAAATACGTTACTTTTTAACCATACATTGCATTTTTAATCAGAAAATTGATTTTCTACCTAAAAATACAAATTTTCAACAAAATACATAAATTTGTAATAAGATAGTCCAACTTTCAACAAAAACATACAAATTTTTGACAAATTACATCAATTTTCAAATAAATATTCTGAACAATAGATGTGGTGTTAGTCCAAATTTTATTCGATTAATTTTTAGTCTGTATTTTTTTCGTTTCTGAAAAGTTTTGAACTGAATAGTTGAATTTTTAAGCTAAAAAAGATAAATTTTTAACTAAACATAATATAGTGTAATTTTTATTCTTCGTCATCATAAGGTAATACACGACCACGTGGCCGACTGCATCTTCGTCGGTACCACGGGTCGTCAACGCGTATAACTTGGTCCCCTCCCCCACATGCACGAGCTCGCTTTTCCGACCGAAGAAGTTACGGTGCAGAACAGCTTCCCCTCTAATATACAGGGGAAGTTTTCAAAACTTGTGCAGCAACACGCCTCGTTGTATCACGGCAACGGCCGACTTAAGCAAACCCTGGCCGATGTACAACACGAAATTCAGCTCGAGGATGGCCACCCTTTCCGCGAAGCACCTCGACGTTATTCGGGCGAAAAACGTCAATACATCGACGTACAAGTCCGAGAGATGCTTCGTGAAGGCATCATTGAGACTACTTCATCCCCCTTCAGCTCCGCTATTGTAATCGCCAGTAAAAAGGACGGCGATTACCGCTTCTGCGTCGATTACCGTCGATTGAATAGTATCACGGTCGACGCACCACAATGCGTGCCCAGAATCCACGAAACCTTGAAGGATCTGGGCACAGCAAAAATATTCTCCACTCTTGATTTAAAGAGCAGATACTGGCAGGTCCCTATGTCGCCAGGGTCCCGCCAGTACACAGCCTTTTCAACGCCCGAGGGAGGCCAGTTTCAGTTCCGGGTGATACCGTTCGGCCTCAAGAACGCGCCCGGAACTTTCCGAAATTTGATGCGGCAAGTCCTCGTCTAGCAATGGGGCATATACACCATTGCCTACCTTGACGATATCGTAATTTATTCCAGAAACTGGGAAGAGCATCTTCACTTGGCTCTCGTCTTCGAGCACCTGTCCATTTACGGACTCACAGTCGCCCCTGCCAAGTGCAGTTTCGGGTAGATCACACTTCCTTACCTCGGTCATACGGTCAGCACCGAGGGAAACTCGGCGCAAACAGGGCACATTGAAGCCATTAAAAATGCAACCCCTCCGCGCACGCGCAAAGAGATGCGCTCATTCTTCGGTATATGCAATTGGGTAAAAGAGTATATACCCAATTCCTCGATAATTCTGGCCCCTTTGTCTGAATTATTATCGACAAAACGGCCATACAAAAAGACCCCCAAAAGTCTCGCCCACTTCGAAGCAGCCAAGGCTGCCTTCCAACGTCCGGTAACATTCAGTCGACCGGACCCAGATTTGAGATTTGTTTTACAAACGGATGCGAGCACCCGTGGAATGGGGGCCGTCCTTATGCAAGAGGAATCCGACGGAAAAAGGCGAATCATCTCTTTCGCCAGTGCCAAGTTTTCTGCTCACGAAACGTCGGCAAGTTTCGTAGTTTTGCACACGATTGAAACCCGAAAAAGCTTTAAATTTAAATTTATCAATTGATACAAAACTTGCGGTATGGGTATTTTTTAGTTCGCTGATTACGATTCTGAAGACAGAATTGTAAAACTCAAAATCTGGTGTCAGAATCGCAACATTTGAAATGTCGGATCCAAAATAGCAGCTATATTAGTGCAAATTCTGTTTTTTCGCAATTGCGCAAAAACTTGGTATATGGGAGTTTTCCGGGTCGCTGATTACGAATCTGATGTCAGAATTGTAAAACTCAAAATGAAAGATTGAAATCCAAACTAAATCGAAAGTGTTTTGGCAATTGCTACGAAGCTGGGTATACTGGGATTTTCGGGATCGCTGATTGCGATTCTGATATCAGATTTGTAATCAGCGACCTCAAAAACCCGCATACACTAAGTTTCATAGCAATTGCAATAAAAATTGCGAATTTGCACTAATATAACCGCCATTTTGAATTCGCCATTTTGAATTTTGCAATTTTGACATTATATTCTCAATCAGTGGCCCGAAAAACATTTTTTTTTACGATTTGATAATCGATCATAAATACGGTACATTTCATGCACTTATGCCGAAAATTCGTCAAAAATCGTAATTTTGTATTAATTCAACAAATGAAACAAAAAAAACCTGCCTGTCGAAAATTCTGCAAAAAATATATGTTACAGTTCTACGGGTTATCTAACTGGAAAAAATTTGTCCATCTATAGGACTAGTACTTTATAAACAGCTGATTTTATTCAAAAAAAGAGTTTTTTTTCGATTTCAATTATTTATAACAAATTATTAATTAACAATTTTACACAGTTTTTCACGATAATTACTTTAAATGAACCCTTAAAAGTCTAAAATCAAATACTTGTGCACAAAACAATATGAAATGTATCAAAAATGCTTGTAAAACTGCGAAAAAACAAGTGGGACGTATACGTCCCACTGCCCCTGAAAGGGTTAAAGAAACAGCTGAAAACAATGAAGAACCAGGAGATGTACAAAAATTGCATTTAAACATTCATTCAGTTCTTTTTCAAGACCAATCAGACCCTTGGTTTTTGAATATTTCTAATGTAATTATCCCACACAGAGTTATTGACATTTGGAGATTAGGTGATGGTTACAGCAACAAATTCGGGGGAAAAAAATATATTCAATTACTTGAAATCATTAAAGACATTGAATCCAATATTAAAAAAATACCTGAGAATAAAATTGATGAATTCTCATTTTTTGCAATCAGAGGTAAAACTGATATACACGTTAATAAAGAATTTAGTAACCAGGTCATCTAATTGGTTATCTGTTTTTAAATTAGGGTACATATCTGGTATCTTAATCGCAATCCAATGTGTTACAGGGGCCAAGCTTGTCCTTTCGAGATAATCATGTTTATGTTTCATAAATCAGTCCAAGGAAAGAAATCAAGTTTCCTCAAAAGGGGCTACTTTGGGAGTATTATTATCGCTTTTATTTTTTATTCTCATTGCTGAAGTGATAAAATTTGAATAAATACAAAGAAGCGAGGTTGATTTTCAGAAATAATATTTCAATTCTGGAAGGTACATTGAAAAACACCTTTTCCGTCCCACAATGGTTTAGAAATCTATTTCGCGAACAGACTTGACTGCTTTTCGCAATTCTTAACTGATCTTTCTTTAAATCAATTGGGATATAATTCCTAATTCTAAAAATTCTTATCAATTGGGAATATACCATACATTTTCCTTAAATATACATGACATTTAATTGAAGATTTTAAATGTTAAAAATTCAAATATATCAGTATGTGACTAAGAATATTTGAGTTACAAGCAGCCGTCAGGCAAGCCCTATCTCCTACGGATGAGCAAATAAAAATTTGAACGAATTCGTGGAGACAGTTGAGATTTACTGATGCGTAAGAAAACTTGGCATCCATAAATATATTAAAATTACAGATATAAGAATTTTTTCAAAGATAGTTTACCAACTAGAATCATTTGGAAACCTAATTTTTAAATTTGAAATTTATAACATGAAACAACTTTAAGTAATAAAAACTCAACAATCTTTTCAACAACAATGATTGCGACATTTTCAAGATATATCGTTATACCGCTTTATTGTATATATTAGGCTCAATAATCGGAAGTAGTTCATAGATGTAAAGAGGAATGTAATATTGAATGCAATACACAAATTTCGAATGAATATTTATTTTTTTGCTTCATTTGATTACACTGGAACTCCACAGATACGAGCGTCCCGACTCCAAAGGTGCGAGCGGAATTTTTTCCCCTGAACCCCCACCCTATTCGAGAGCGGTGCTCGCACGAACGCGCGTCGATTTAGATTCGACGTTTGTTTACTGCGGACTGCATTAGCGCGCATGCGCGTAGTAGGCCTGTGTGCGTTCTGACGTATTACACCCGAAATCTAAACGTCGCAGGAGTGAAAGCCCCTTTCACGCTCGTATCTTTGGAGTTCCCGATTCCCAAGATTCTCGTATCTTTGAATGCCCTGAATACAAGTTTTCTGGAGAGATTTAAAACTTACTACAAATATAGCCTAGTTCAAGTACTAGGGAACAAACACCATCTTCTTTACTGGGACAGGATTAACCTGACCGACCACCTAGTCAGACACAATCGCCCAGATGTCCTCCGGTTAGATAAACGTACTCGACACGTAAGAATAATAGACATAAGCGTTTCCATCAACAATAATATCAGGTTTCAATATATTGAGAAGATACAGAAATATTCAAACTGAAGAATATGACGGATATTTGAGTTCAAAAATGCGAAAACCGAGTAAAACGATGCAATTATATGATTTTCTTTATATCATCACCACATTATTCGAACAAAGTGGTTGAAATTATGTAATTGAAAAAAAAACACAGTAAATAAAAGATATGTTTGAAAGAAATAAAAAAATTATAGATAAAAGTATACGTAAAGCTTTTTCTCATATTTTATCAGGCTTTGAGAGTATAAATGAACAAATGATAAAATGTGCAATTGATGCTTTGAAATAGCCGACGAAAGTGTCCCTCGATATTTTATTTTGTCAATATACATGTGAACACTCTACAAAAATCTCAGAAATGTAGTTTCTGCAGAGCCAACCGCGTTTCCAGAAAGTTCAATCGAAACACAAGAAAAGAGACACATGTTTTTTTTTTAATTGAGAAATTAATTGTCTGCTCTAAATAATGTTAATAAAATCTTATTTTAATATTGACGTCTGAGTGCTCAAGTTTATGAAATTGCATAGAATAGCGCAAATTTTCATTACACATATACACATTCTGAGACAGAAAACTTCGTCTTGCTCTCTTTGATATCGAAGGGAATGCTGAAGAATGGAAAATTAGCAGGAAGAGCTACATGACAATTTTCTTCTTCATAGAATATACATGACCGAAATATAATTAAAAATTATTTTTTAAAATTTTGTTACCTTTTTTCCATTGATCAGTTTATAATAAAGACGGGCAAGAAAAAATCTGATATTTTCAATTCTTATCAGTCATTACATTCATTTTTGATCAAATATAACCTACAAATAACGTTAAAAGTTATTGATGTTTGCGCACTATTCAATGGACAATCTTTAATAAAAATTCCTATATTATATCTTACAGATGGAAGTAATGAGCAGATACATCAACCTCAAGTATCAGGAGAGCAGCAACATGAAATACCAGATCAGAATGCGATGATCTTCTATCCTCCACAGTTCTCTACCTATCACCGTTAGTATATTATAATTTTTTTGAATCAAAAAAATATTTCTTTCACACAAAGAAATGTGTAGTTGACTTCTATAGCAGTTTCGTAGTTTTATTATGAAAATTTAGTGATTAATTCTTGAGTTTGTGAAAAAAATTATAATATGAAATATTTGCTTTTAAAAAAAATGATCACTCAAAACAAGACATACAAACATTACAAGAAAATATAAAAGAATGTATGATGGGTAAAAATTCTACCATATATGCGTTCATTAAAAATAGTACAACAATCACTCAAATAGATATAAACATGAATAAAAAGTAAAGTTTGAAAAAACTCTTTAAAATTTTGAAATAATTCAAAATGAATACACTCATAACTAAACTCTTTTATTCTATTTCAAATAATGAACGTTAAAATATTCTCTCAGTTTCGAATGTTCCATTTTTAACCTATTGCGAATTGTAATTTTTTAATTAAAAAAAGGCATTTCCTAAATATTTAGCAGTATTTGGCGGTTTAGTCAAAGTAAGCAATTATAAATCAAATATTCAAAACTAAACAATTTGAAAGTGAATTGTTTCAAATAGAAAGTCTTGAATCAGCGAAATTTCAGAGTGCAAAATTTAACCTTTTAATATAAGAAGTTTAATTGTTTAATTTTGTCAAATTTTAAAATTGCAAGTGAAGTTTCTCAATTTTGATTTTTGAATAACAACTGAACAATTATTGATTGCAAAAGACTTTAAATAAGAAAATTAACCTCTAATTTAAAATGTGATTGATTTTAAACGATCATTTGAAAAATTTCTGAGTTTTAATGATATTTCTTTCATTCAAATAAATTTTTTTTTTACTTTTACCTTTTTAAACATTTTTAATTAATTTTTTTTACTTCTACTTTTTTAAACATTTTTTAATAAAAAATAATTATTTCATTGCAACGATTATGTCGACTTTTGGCATGGAATAAATATTTTTTTGCCACACCCACCTCAAAAGTTCCCACAAATTTCATAAATTTCTACAAATTTCATAAATTTTAACAAATTCCATTAATTTCCACGAATTTCATAAATTTCCACAAACTTCATAAATGTCCACAAACTTGATAAATTTTTAAACAATTTCATAAATTTTTACAAATTTTATAATTTTTCAAAAAATTGCATAAATTCCCACAATAACGAGGAGGTGGGGGGGGGGGTGAGGCACCCCGTGAATGCTTACAGAAATAATGTTGGTCTGGTCAAACTCCTACCCCTTTCCAACTCGTGACATATTTTTCCAAACATCAATGTTTTAACTCGTTGCAAAACGGATCCGATCTAAATAAAATTTACTGTAACTGGGGTTTTTGGGCAGTGGATTTTAAATTCGAAATCAAAATTTCAAAAAACAAAATGTCGGCTTCAACATGGCAAGCTAAAACTCGAAAAATGATCTGATCTGAATGAAATTAACTGTACAGGTTTTTTTTTGAACAGATGATTTCAAATTCTAAATTCAAATGTAATCAAAATGGCGGCTTGAATATGGCGCCCAGAAAACTCGAAAAACTTATCCGATCCAAATAAAATTTATTGTACCGCGGGTTTTTGGGCAGTATATTTCAAATTCGAAATCAAAATTTCAAAAAACAGAATGGCGGCTTTAATATGGCAGCCTAAATTCGAAAAATGATTCGATCTGAATAAAATTAACTGTAAAGGTTATTTTTTGAACAGCTGATTTCAAATTCGAAATCCGAATTTAACAAAAATGTCGGCTTGAATATGGCGCCCAGAAAACTCGACAAACTCATCCGATCCAAATAAAATTTACTGTACCGGGGGTTTTTGGGCAGTGGATTTCGAATTCAAAATCAGAATTTCAAAAAACAAAATGGCGGCTTCAATGTGGCAGCTGAAACTCGAAAAATGATTCGATCTGAATGACATTAACTGTACAGGTTTTTTTAAACAGATGATTTCAAATTCGAAATCCAAATTTAACAAAAATGGTGACTTGTATATGGCGCCCAGAAAACTCGAAAAACTAATCCGATCCAAATAAAATTGACTGTAACGGGGGTTTTTGGGCAGTGTATTTCAAATTCGAAATAAAAAATTCAAAAAACAAAATGGCGGCTTCAACATGGCAAGCTAAAACTCGAAAAATGATCTGATCTGAATGAAATTAACTGTACAGGGTCTTTTTTTGAACAGATGATTTCAAATTCAAATTTAATAAAAATGGCGGCTTGAATATGGCGCCCAGAAAACTCGAAAAACTTATCCGATACAAATAAAATTTCCTGTACCGCGGGATTTTGGGCAGTGTATTTTAAATTCGAAATCAAAATTTCAAAAAACAAAATGGCAGCTTCAATTTGGCACCCTAAAAATCGAAAAATGATTCGATCTGAATGAAATTAACTGTACAAGGTTTTTTTGGACAACTGATTTCAAATTCGAAATCCAAATCTAACAAAAATGTCGGCTTGAATATGGCGCCCAGAAAACTCGAAAAACGGATCCGATCTAAATAAAATTTACTGTAACTGGGGTTTTTGGGCAGTGGATTTTAAATTCGAAATCAAAATTTCGCCACAATCACTTTTACGACATACCAACTTTATATACATAAAAATCTGAGATACTCGAGGAATCTCAGAAAACTGAAACGGAGCGAATCGACACGTCCGTAACCGACGGCTGCACAAGTACAATTTGCTGTGAATGTATTATAAGGCAATAAAAGTAATTTGATGTATTTGAAAAAGATTTCTCACTTTCTTTACTCTCTTTATTTTTATAATACACTGACCGATAGATATAGCCTTTTTCTGATTTCAAGTAAATGTAGCAATATTGATTCAAAATAAAATTCGTGTATTTTGTTGAAAATTCATTTTTTCGGTAGAAAATTATTCCTATTGGTCGAAAATTCATCTTTTCAATCGAAAAATCAACTAATTGGTTGAAAATTCGTCTATTTTATAGAAAGTTCAACTCTTTTGCTCTATTACATTTTTCGTCGAGAAATCATCTTTTTTGTTATAAATTCAACTACTTGGTGAAGAGCTAAACTGCTATGTTAAAAACTAGTTTATTTGTTTGAAGATTCATCATGTATTTCAAAAATATTTCTCAATTATCCTCAATTCCTTTATTTTTGTAATACATTGACCATAAGATATAGCATTTTTCTAATATCAAGTAAATGTATAATAGTTATTGATTAACAATGAAATTCGTCTTATTGCCCAGGTTATACTTTGGGCAATACGCCTTAAGTGCGAGCAGACGACTAAGTGCCACCTTGAATTCAGGGAATTATACGAAAGAAAGGTTGACGCAGGTAGATTCATCTCCTTGCTGGCATTAGGACTATCGCCCGGGCATTAGACCTAATGCCGTATTCGGCCCAATGCCTACGACATATATAATGCCTCGAGATTATACAGAACGCCTAGGTTATTCGATCACATACTTTGCCTGAAATGGCAAGGCATTATATATAATGCCTGAATCATATACTACGCAGTAGAGATCAAAATTGTTAATGACTGGTGTATAATTTCACATTTCTTGCAGTGTCTCCTGCATTTATTCCTGAAATTTGGTCATTATTAATTAATTCTTCTACTGAATATCCAACTTTTCATTTTCATTGTTCTGTGTGGCATAATATGCATTGATATTGAAATAGACATATTTTCATTGTCTTGTTTTTATAACTTTCTGTCGTTTTACCAAAAATTTAACTTTGAGAGAAGTTTTAAGCTCAGAAAGCCACTTCTGCTCCTTCTGTCCTAGAAGGTAAGCAAGAGCAGGAAATTTACGCGAGAAAAGATCGTTCAACACTGTTCCTTGGGATGTACGAACAACGTGGCTCGAAAAAAGGTGTAGCAGGCTGTCGAGAGAACCTGCTAATTGACAGGTGTGTCTATAGAGACGCTGCAGCCCATCAACGCGCTCTGTCAATGGCCTGGATTGACTACCGCAAAGCTTTCGATTCAACCTCTCATAGACTTATAATCTGTCTGCTGGAAGGCTCGAAGGTACATCCACACATAGTGAGAAGCATAGAGAGATTGATGCCTCTTTGGAAAACTAGATTTACTATCTCATGTGGAAATTATTGTGTGATAACGAACAACAAAACCTTCCAGAGAGGCGTCTTTCAGGGTGATACCATGAGCCCTTTGCTTTTTTGCATCACACTATGGATTGGATAAATGTGCCAAAATTCATTTGACTTAGTAAAGGAGTCTCTCCGATGCAGATACAAGCATATTCTTCGACAGATTTGGTCATTCAATCTGTCGGCGTTGAACAAGATATCTGCGACTAACATGCTTGCCGTCCCGGTTCTACTCTCCTCGTTTGGGGTGGTTCAATGGACGAAGAACGAACTCAAGGCCCTTCATGTCACCACACGTAAGACCATGCATATGCACAAAAGCTTGCATATCAATTCCTCAGTTCCGCGATTATACATTTCACGCCTTAAAGGCGGACGCGGACTCCTGAATCTCCAGTGTCTTAATAACCGAATTGTTTTAAGTACAGCTTACATCGTTGAAAATGGAAAAGGTCCACTCCTAAAAAAATTTCTCAAAATCTAGTCTTTTGGTTATCCAACTTGCGTTCTTTTTTTTTCTTGTATCGTTTTTCCAAAAATTTAATTCATTGAAATGTACAATTAATTATTGCAATGTAATAAAATCTAAGATATTGTAGATAATCTTCAAAGTAACAAGAATGAACTACGACTTGATACTAGAGTCGCGAAATTCTAATGCACAATGCGCATGCGCTCAGTCGAGTTTAACAACTGGATATGTTTCAGTTTGACATACAAATATTTTTACGCCTAACCTAAGTATGAATTATGTCAGCTCAAATTGATTATTACCGCACTATGCTTGATAAGTGGGAAAAAGCGGAAAATTACAGAAAAACCCGCAACTTTCTAGCATTAATCTGGAAGATTATTGTTATAAATAATAATATGCGCCAAAAACTCGCAAAAACAAATATTTCACTTTTCATTCTTAATGAAATGTACAAAAATGTCTTTTCCGCTATTTGTATTAACATAAAAGTTTAAAAAAACAATAACAAAAAGTGCAGGCCACCTAAAATTTACATTCAATATGATCCATCTGAATAATCTGGAGACTATTTCAAGCATATGTTTTATTTTAGAAAAAATTATTTACAAAAAATAAAGAGAATTTTAAAATATGATTTTCCCTAATGTTCATTTATTATTTCTTCATAATTAAAATAGCAAAGTGAAGTTAAACATTTCAAGAAATACACTTTCTGATATCATTTAGAGACAATATTATTAAAAATTGTAATAAATTTTCTCAAATTTTAGAAAAAACCGGCGACTATCTAGCATGACTATGGAAGACAGTTGAAAAAATAATAATTTGTTTGAAAAATTATTATTCTCAACTTAAAATAATTATTACTACATCCCTATTAGAAAGTAAATAAAATTTAAGTAAATAAAATTGACGGAAACGTTTTTTTTTTCTTATGGGAAATACGTGTTGAACTTTATGGGGCTTGTGCCACCTCTGAATATAATTTTAAAACATATATATATTTTTTGTGAATTCGAAAAAATTTCCGGGCAATATGCATGAAAATTCGAGAGAGAAAAATTTGGACCGCCTTAATTATTTGTTCTGTCTACAAAGATATCAAACATACGAATAACCGGGTTTATAAACGGATACAAGGTTTATTGTGAAATGAAGGAAGAAAATTTAGAATGTCATTGATGAAGATGTTTAACTATCTTGTTTATAAATTATTTCACACAATAGTGAATTAAGAATTAACTGTTTTTCCTTATTTGCACACAATGTGTTTTATACAAGACGTGGTAGAATAAAAAAATAATTTTTATCAATGTAATGGAATCTGGAATCATTTATATGATCTTTAACTTAATGATGCAACCGAAAGTCATTAATATTTATTTTAAAACCATTATAATATACTAAAAATTCTATTTTGTAATAGAAATATTACTTATATTAGTATATTAAAAATAAAGGCATAGAATTTTATTTTTTTATGAAATGAATGATATAAAGTTTACTTCTGTGTGATGTTAACGATTCACTCAAAAGAAAGTATTGATTGCAGAATTTTTAAAGATATTTTCACTTTTTTTATGATAGGAATTACACAACAGGAGAAATGTCACAAAATTTTCGGTTAGTATTGTAGGATCTTAGAACATATTCAAATATATGTTGTAAAAATTTGTATTAGATTTAGTATACATGTAATGGAAGCAAAATGCACAAAATGAAATTGAATTTAGTATACCAGCGTACAGTAAATTTAGTATATGCATATACTAAATTTAGTATGCATATACTAAATTTTAGATGAAAAATAAAAGTACCGAATAATAAATGCCCGAATTTTAATATTTCAGAAGTCCAAATTCATCGAATTCTATTATTTCATAATTAATCAATTGACGAATTATTAAACTAACATAAATTTTTTAAACCCGAAATATGAATTTTCAACAAAAAAGTTCATTTTCAACCAAATAGTTTAATTCACAAGTCAATAAGACGAATTTTTTAGAAAACGCTTTAATTTTCAACAACAAATTGATATAGTAAAAAAAATTTGGTTGAATTGTGAACCAAAAAGATTAATTTTCAGACACAAAAATTAACTTTCTTACACAAACAAAAACGAAGTTTCAACAAAATACAAAAATTTTCAATCAAATAGTTTCATTTTTCCAAAAAAATAAGGTTTTTACGGAAAAAGATGAATTTTTAAACAAAAAAGTTAAATTTTCAATTTTATTTATAAATTCTGTTAAATGTTTACAGTAATTTTAGAAAAATTAAAATCAAGATAATATTGATGAAATATTGTTGTATTTTATTATGAAGATCAATCCACTTCTTCGGGACGCACAGGATGAGTTAACGGTATTACCGACTTTTTCTTCGTATCTCTCGACAGTGCCTTCCTCATATCGTAAGCATCTTCATCCGGATCCCCACTGTAATATTCTAAAACAGTTCTGTAGACTATGTACCCCAATTGCTGATACATTTTTATTGCAACAATGTTGCTGACTCTTACAAAAAGGTCTACAAAATATGCTAGTTTTTTTTCTGATATTTCCTCCAAAAATTTCATCAACGTAGCTGCGATGCCTAATCTTCTGTGATCAGCTGAAACTGTGAGTGCTGTTACATGTCCATGCCAATTTTCTCCGTGACCTTCTGCTTTTCCCATTATATATCCCATAATTTCACCGCTTGGTGCTTCTGCAACTTGGAAATATTCAGGCCAATGGGCTAGATACTGCATGTAAAACGATAGCCCATAAGTTTCGGTTAGTGGGTCCAGATTCACGTTGTTAAACCGGAACAAGTCGTCACAGGTAAACGGTCTAAGAATAGCCATTTTTCAGTGAAATATGGACTATTAACGTACACACAATAGTTCAAAACACGCTTAAAAATGTTTAAGCACTTGATCAATCGTGTATTGTTGCCGAGTTGCCGGCAGCATGATCCATGATCATGATCCAACAAACTATGGTGCCGCCACTTGGGGGTACGAAATACGTTCAAGCCGCGTCTCGTACGACGACCTCCATATTGGTTACCATAACAACGCAAATCACACAGTCAGCAAGTCAGATTGTCAAGCCTGAGAGCCTGTCTCGAGGCGTTTTAAATGTTGCGAACAATCTATCAGCAGTATGGTTGTCATGCCTGAAAGCCTGTTTTGAGCCGTTTGCAATGTTAAGAACAATCACACAATCAGTGAGGAAGTTTTTTATGCCTGAGAGCCTGTCTCAAGGTCTTCGAAATGTTGCAAACAATCCACCAGCATTGTGGTTCTCATGCCTGAGCGCCTTTCTGCAGACGTTTGCAATGTTGAAAATAATCGCGCATTCAGTGAGTCAGTTTGTCATGCCTGAGAGCCTGTCTTTAGGCGTTCGAAATGTTGTAAAGTATACAACAGAATTCTGCTTGTCATGCCTGAAAGCCTGTTTCGAGGCTTTTGCAATGTTCAGAACAATCACACAGCCAGCAAGTCAATTTGTCATGCCTGAGAGCATGTCTCGAGGCGTTTCAAATGTTGTGAACAATCTATCAGCAGTATGGTTGTCATGCCTGAGAGCCTGGCTTGAGAAGTTCGCAATGTTAAGAACAATCACACTGTCAGTGAGTCAGTTGGTCATGCCTGAGATCCTGTCTCGAGGCGTTTGCAATGTTGCAAACAATCTATTAGCAGTATAGTTATCATGACTGAGAGCCTGTCTCGAGACGTTTGCAATGTTGAGAACAAACACACAGTCAGTGAGTCAGTTTGTCATTCCTGAGGGCCTGTCTCGCGGCGTCCGCAAGGTTACAATCCATCAGCAGTATGGTTGTCATGCCTGGGAGCCTGTCTTGAGAAGTTTGCAATGTGAAGAACAATCACACTGTCAGCGAGTCAGTTTGTCATTCCTGAAAGCCTGTCTCGAGGCGTTTGCAATGTTGCAAACAATCTATCAGCAGCATAGTTGTCATGCCTGAGAGCCTGTCTCGAGGCATTTGCTATGTTGCAAACAATCTATCAGCAGTATAGTTGTCATGCCTGGGAACCTGTCTCGAGGCGTTCGCAAGGTTGAAAACAATCTATCTGCAGTATAGTTGTCATGCCTGAAAGCCTGCCTCGAGGCGTTCGCAATGTTGCAAACTATCCATTAGCAGTATGGTTGTCATGCTTGAGAGCCTGTCATGATACGTTTGCAATGTTGAGAACAATCACACAATCAGTGAGTAAGTTTTTTATTCCTGAGAGTCTGTCTCAAAACCTTCGAAATGTTGCAAACAATCCACCAGCATTGTGGTTGTCATGCCTGAGAGCCTGTCTCGAGACGTTTGCAATGTTGAGAACGACCGGTTAACTGACTTGGCGGTTAGAGCTTTATTTTCCGAAAGCGCGCGATTCGATTGATTAGAAAAATATTCGAAGACCATTACAAAATTCAGCGAAAACCACCAATAATTTTTCAAAATATTTATCTTGTTTATACGAGGGAAACTTTTTCAATATGTATTGGGAATACAACTGGACTGTAAATTATGTACTTGTTCGCGTTTTCGAGACACACCGATTGATCTATTCAACAACTTGTCATGAACTTCCATGACCTACCAATACTATTTTTTAATTTTTCAACCAAACTATTTACCTTGTCTGTAAGAGAATGTTTTGTTAGATATTAGAACTTGCCATGACCTTTTATGATCAATCTATAGCGACTTATAAAGTTTAAAAAAAGCTTACATTGATTATATGAGGTAAGCTTCAATTTTTCATTTGGAATATAACACTACCGTGATTTAAAAAGTAGTTCGTTATAATAGAACACATTAATTGACTTTTCGATGGTCTCTCTGAATTTTCGGTAAGACAGAAACATAAGCTTGAAAAATACTGAAAGGGTCCATTTTTTAATTTTGTTAGAGTAAAACTTCACTCTAGGAGGAAGAAAATGTAATGAATACCTACGAGAAAGCAAAATGCTCAAAAAATGAGCACAAATAAATACCATAGTGTTGAACTAATCCTATGTTTTTCGAATAAGTAAAAAATACATAATTTTTTCACCTGGTAGAACAATTCACACTGTTTAAAAATCCAGCAAGAAAATCAAAGAGTCTTAAAAAAAATACAAAAAATACAAGTGCATTTTCTAATAAAGAAATTAAATTTAGATTTAATAAAAATAAAAATTCCTCTTTAACGTGCAAAATTAGATTATAATAACAAATTTCTAAGAATTTTTTTATTTTCATTTTTAAACCTCAATTTTGTCAAACGAAAAATCACGCACCCCATTTTTCTCTTATTAAAAAAAATCATAGTCAGACCCGTAGAAAAATAATTATTGTGTAAGATCTGCAATTTTAGGTCAATCTGAAAATTTTAACACTTCAAATTGATATTTGTATTTCCCGCAATTTGTAATTCATTGATCATATCAAACATTTTTTTGATTTCCGAATGTTGGGTTACTGGAACTTGTTAATATCTGATGATTTATGAAATAATTGTATGTTATTATTACTATATCATTAAGCCGTCTCCCTTTCGGTGTAGGCGTGAATTGCTCGGTTGGAAAGTAGTGATGTGTGGATGGGTATATAGGTGAAGGGTAGATAACGTCCTTAAATTTTATACTTTCAAAATCGAAATAAGTAGGACGAAAATGCACAAAAACCGAATTTAAACTCGAAACAGAGCACGCTGTTTTATTTTCAACCAAAAACAATAACATTTTTGTACAGGACGAGTGAATGTTCAAGCCGAACGGATGATTTTTAACCCTCAGTGAAATTCGATTAATTTTCTACCAAAATGGTGGAATTTTCAAACCGCAAGAAATGCGATTTTTTTATCAAAGATATAAATTTTGAAAAGAATAAGTCGAATTTTTAACCAAGAATCCAAACAAATGTCGACTAAATTCTTGAATTTAGTAGGCAAGAAGACGAAATCTCTCAAAAGTAGTTGCATCGTCAAACTAACAATACGATTTTTCAACAAAAGAATTACTTTTCAAAAAAAATAGTTCACCTTTCTACCAATATAGTGGAAACTTCAAAGCAATACATGATTACAAATAATTACATCTTCAACCAAAACAGATTAATTCGCAGCGAAAAATGTTATAGTTTATATTACTTTAACTACAAAATATTTTAATTTGAAATCAATTACAGTTGAATTCAACAACAGAAAAAGACAAATTTTCAACAAAGTAGTTGAATCCTGATCAAAATCAGATTCATTTTCTACCAAAATAGTTTTATTTTCAACCTAAAAATGGCATTTATTTTACAAATAAAAGAAACATTTTGGAACAGAAGCGCTCTATTTTGACGCAAGAAAGAAGAGAAAATTCCACTACATTGTTCATCTAAACTAAAAAAGACAAATTTTGAAAAAATTGATAAATACATCCTGAACGCGATTTTGAACACAAAATGAATTTTTCGATTTCCTTGGAGTTACATTTCACATTAACATTCGCGATTACATTGTATTTCGAAGTAGCATAACGATACCTCTGAATGTATATTAAGGAATTGCATTAAAAATGCACCACGAAGAATTTGTAATAGAGCTTCTGCTACAAGCAGTGTAACCGTCTCAGCCTACGCCACTGGCCGTCGAAAAATCTGAGACGACCTCATACTGCGTTCGGGAAATTGACACTTGTCACGGTAATAAAGATCGAATACATTCCAACCGACAAATTATACAGTTTAACAACAATAAACAATGTAAACGTAAAAGTAAGGTGATTTGGTTATCTAATTTTTTAGAATAATATTCAGCTTTACTACAACCTTCTACGATAATTAGAAGCTGAGAACGTGACTCTGTTTATTATTATTTATAGCAGAATAAGTTATTATTTTACCTGAAACTGACGATTTCTGAACATTTCTCATGAATTCTGACTTTTCCTGACGATTTCTGTCGAGAAACATAACAAAAGTGGTCCGAAATGGTCAGATGTCCTGACTTTTTTTCTGACGATTCCTAACTTTTTTTTAGTAGGGTCGGATTGTAAATACTAGTGAATAGGCTTGTATGATCAGTTACAAAAAAATTACAAAATTACAAAAAAAAAAAAAAAAAAATACGACTTGTTCATTCTTTCATGGTTTCCTGCAAGAGAGTTAGGGGCGAGTCGAAAACTAGCATTTAATTTCTTACATGGAGAACAAGCAGGTAGAATGTATTTTATCGAACGATGGATATCAGCTATTTTGAAAGCTGGAGCTTTCTCAGGCTATTAGGTGCCTTATAGAATGCCGTATAGAAGGCTGGCTTTCCCTCTCTGTATTTTCCAGGGGTGACCTACTTTCATCATCCCTATACACCTGCTTGAATCTCTTTCGCCGTGGTTGCTGGTATGGCGTCACCATCCCCCTCGCCGTACCCCTCATACTCTTGAACGATCTGGATTCTGTTGTACCACCACCCACCCTGAGCAGGCTTACTAGATGGAAAGTACCTGTTCCCACCTCCTCCTCTCCCTGACCAGGCTACTGGGGAAAGTTCAGATGAGCAGTCAAAATCCAACCTACACGGATGTAGGCTAAATCTAAAGCGTGCTTCTACTTCCTTCCGCTCTACAGCCGGTCATCAGTGGTACTCTGCTTCAATCACAGTTTGATCTTCTTACGGAGCCAATTTCCTTCATTACCTTTCATAAAGAACTATTAGACCAGGCATCACCAGTGGTTTAAGAGTTCAGTGATGCAGGAGTAGAATTTAGATTATCATTGGCCAATGGGTGAGAATTGTGGTCACGGCTGTGTCAGTAATACAAAATGAATGAACAATCTTGCTATACTATTTTCTTATAGATGTTGAAAAGAATCGCCTTCAGGTTCAAAGATATCAATTTTTTTTTACTTGAAATCATCAAGACCTTAACAACTGTTTTTAATTTCTTTTCATTAATTTTTTTTTAATTTTAGTTTTTCATTACTTCAATTTGACACCTATTCTACTGCGTTTAATAGTGTCTTCTAAAACCTTATACACTTGAATTAGAAGTAAAATGTGATCATGTCCATATAGCATTTTAACTAGAGTCCACTAAGAGATTTTTAGCTAGAAATAAACAGTTAACATAGTTATGGTAAATATATCTTGATATATATATATATATATATATATATATATATTTTTTAGATGACAGTTGCTCCCAGTGGGACCCTGCAGTGGTTGTTAACCTTTAGTTTTTAATTATATATATATAAGTATAGTTCTTGTTAATAAAGCTTTCAGTAGCACAGGTCTCGATTTGAGCGAATTTCTCGACTTTTTTCATTTTAATCGCTAGTTTGCTATTCAATTTCAATTTTAATCATATTGTAACTTTCAAAATTGAAATTTTTAACGTAGGAAATGATATTCTAATTTCGGACATATACAATTAATTAATTTGTTATTGAAGGTTTATAATTAGGCACTTTGAAAACTTTCTAATTACGTGAACCCGTCAGAGAACTTGAGATAGTTTTCTTTAATTGCAAGCCTATAACTTCAACAGTTAGAAGCCGAAAACGTGTCAGGTACAAGTTTATTTTTTAATTCTATATATATATAAACCAATATTTTAGCACTGTTGATACTTTACAAAGCAGTAAATAAAAAAATCGTTTCCTTGAATATTCAGACCGACAATTACATTCAAAATTTAATAATAAAAAATTGAAAGCATTTGCAGTTACACATTTTTGAATTAAGAGGGTTTATATATAATTGAATAATTTTAATCTGCTGCTGGAGTTTTAAAGTTTTCTGTTCTGAAAATAGTTAAAATTGAAAATCCTGCCCAATTCATAAGAAGGCAGTGCCTACACGCACCAAAAAAATCGAGCTAGTCCTACCGAAAGCTATTCGTACTGGATTTCGCCTTAATATCCACGACCTATTAAGAAATCAAGCGGAAAAGGTTGAAATGTAATTAGGTTCAAATTAAATAATGGAACATACACATTGCAAAATATTTAGTAATTCTTTGAAATATTGTAAAACACTTTGAAGTCTTTTTAGAAGTTAGAAATCCCTCGAAATTTTATGACAATTATTTTTATATCGTTCAAAATGTTTGACATCTCATGAAATACTTAAAAATAATTTTTCAATTCCTTCACGTATTTTAAATCTTTCATATCATTTGAAATATCTAAAATGTTTTAGAAATTACTGTGGAAAAGTGTGAAGAATGCCTGAAATTTCAATTTCGAAATTCCGTAGCAACTCTGCGGTTTAAGAAATTAATTAAAAAATTATATATGTATCTTTTATAAGAAGTATTATTTCTTACAGTTTCTGGAGTGATTACACGTTTCACAATTTTGACTATTGTTTAAACATTACTATGTCTTAAGTTTAGAGTTTAGTTCGTTTTTGAACAAATAAATTTCTTATCATTTCAAAGTCTACCAATATATATATATATATATATATACACATAACAGTTGAATGTGTGTTCGTATATATATCGTCGCATCAAATGCAAACGCGGGCACACATAGAAAACTAGGGTTTCTATTACAACTAATTTTTGGTTCCAAAGGAGCTGCAACAAAAAGGAAACTCTTTTGCTGAAAAGGAACCAAAAATGGTAAATGGTTTCTGAATGAACCCAAAGTATGGATTGAAGCGGTTCCAAAAGAGCCCTTTTTGTCACTTCTGCCTTGACTCACTTCGAATATTTTACAAGTTAATGATGCACATTTTACTTTGTAATTCGGAATAAATGATATTGCAATGGGAAAAATTTAATGAAGAAACTAAAATTATAGACATTAGTCATTCTGGAAAGGAAAACAGTGCACATAAAATATAACAGTTTTTGGGGTTATGTTTAAAATCTGACTTCTTCAAATGCGCATGTACCAAAAAAGCGCTGTACTATTTAAAATGATATATTATAAACTTGCAATATTACGTTAATATTACATTTTTTAGGAAGTTAGGTATGTCTTTCACTTAATTTAATTTGGTTTTAAAAAGAATAAAAAATGTTTGTTAATATGTATCTGTATGAATATTCATAGTATTTATTGATTTCAAATAGGCTCGCGCTTTTCGGCACATGCGCAGTTGAAAATGTGAGTAGCCATCTATCGGATATCAAATAACTAAAAAGGAACCCTCAAACGAGTTCTATTGGAGTCTCAGTTCTAAATGATATTAACTTTTACTTAAGCCGCAACATTACCGAACTCTCAGTTTCTTCTGTGCATGAATTGTCACCAAACTTCGCATGTACAGTCTTGAGGCACCCCGACTAGGATTACCAGACGTCCGCTGACATTTCCGCTTTTTCTGTCCCGTATTCGCTTGTCCGCTTTTTATGTGACATGTTCGCTTTTTTCTCGATCAGACCGATCAACTATAAGGTTATACATATTTTCATCTTTTCAGTATGTATTTAGCTTAATTGGTCTAGTTCCGTGCGCTCATTTGAAATTGTTAAAATTATTGACATTTCAAATGAGCGCGCGCAACCACACCAATCAGATGGTTTACGCAGAGACTGCGCAATTGGAAAAGAATTACTCCTTATGGCAAAACCATAACTCCTCTTGCCGGCAAGAGAAGTTGCTATGGTTTAGCCAAGCACGAATCACTGAGAATTCTAACTGTTGTTTTGTTTTGTCGTGATGATACATTATATGAATGTAGGCCTATATGAATGAAATGAAAATGTGCTGCCAACGGCCTATTTATTAATATTTTGCAGTGAAAATTAGTAAGAATATGGTTCAGATTTTCTATTATTATGTATCAATCAGAGAAATAAACCAACATTACCTGTATTGCTTGAAAAAATTCTTGAAAATGTGCCTTTTTTTGTCCGAATTAACTATACTCCCCCCTTAATATGGAAAATAATATAAAATAAGCTATAGTAATATAAAAAAAAAACACATTTCTTTGCTGTTCCACAATAGGGACATGAATTATGAAACACCGATACAAGAGTCCAAAAGTTGTTTCATAATAGATACATATAGGTCGATCCACTTTTTCATATATATAATAACTTTGCTTAGACTAAATTAAACTTTTAATATGCGCTTTGCATTCAGAAAAGATCAGTCCATTCATTGATATAAACATTTTGAAAATATATTCTACTATCGTTTCAAAATTAATGAAAATCTCCAAACCTGCTCAAAATTTGTCTCATGATAGATACCTTTACCTTACCTTTCGGATTTTGGTGGCAAGTTTTCTCGTTAATGATAAAAGAAGAATTTGCGTTTCTCGCACTTCTACATCCAGAGATTGCAAAAGTCCTTATAGAAAAATTGGCGGTTTTCTTTTCAAAATTGTGTCTGAGCAATCACATCTCTGCCCTTCAATATTGGTCTTATAGCCCTTTGTTGAATCGCGAAAAATTGCTCGAAACCTAGAAAAATTAATACAATTTCAAAGTGGTTTGCAAGAAGGAATTTTAAAGTAGGACGGAGATAACATTACTAAAATTAATAATAAAATAGAGGAATGCTTAAATTTCAATTAATATATTGTCAATGTTTTTTAATTCAGAAAAAATTATTTTTATATCTAAAAGTGCTTCAGTTTGAATAGCAGAAAGACTTTTAATTTTAATTGTTAAAGGCTTCCTTGACCAACCTTTCGCATTGCTGCATTTTGTACGCAGGGCGACATTGAATGCCTTTTTAATTGTTATCTGAACGGTCGCTAAATATTTCCATTCTGAGAACAAGACAGTTAAATCTTACACCGCAAAATTGCACAGAAAATAATCTATATTTTTCGAATGTATATAATTTCTACATAATAAAACTGTGCAAAAGAAAGTTCAACACAAGATAATTAAGAAAATAAATTTTCAAAACCCTACATAATTAAATCCCACAATGTAAAACTCTACACAAGGTTATAAAATAAATCTTACGATCATAAATAAATTCGACATAATAAAATTATGCATGAGACTACACAAGCAGATCAGTCAGGATCGGAATTTTGACTTGTTTTGTGGCGTTTAGGGTGAAATCATCCACTGGCTGATTGGTGGATGGTGTCGACATCGAAGCGAAACGAATTTTGTTATTGGTTAATAGTGACGACATGCTGCGCGCGAACCTTTCTAGGTCATTGGACTTAAGTTATAAATATAGGCGCATGCGTTCAAAACGTCAGAAGAAAGCTTTCCAGGCCTTAAATCGCTATCGGAATTTTGAACAAGTCTCTTATAAAGTCTTGCACAATTTAGTTCAATCATTTGATTAACTTCGGATTGAGTTTCAATTACTTAATAACGAATATTTCTTGAATTTTAATTAAATAATAATCTTTCATGTCAGCTCCGGAAAGCATCTTATTTGATTTGCTGGAGATTTTCTCCAATCCTAGCTATCAACCTTTCCAAATTTGTCGATTTTACGAAGAATGACACTTTGTCATGATAATCATTTATTCACCTAAAGAAACGATTCAATTTACGATCCCTCGTGCTTAAGTAGAATCAAACTCTGATTCAGGAGTGGAATCAACTTAAACTTTAAGTGAGTCAACTTTTCATTTAGCAAGTGAATTTTACCACTAAAATAAAAACGATTAAAATCTGACGTGTACACGCGCGTTTAGTAATAAAACTGTATTAAAGCTTTTGTGAACCATCGGATTTGAGTGTCTGTGAGCGACGTGTAAATTTGTGAACAACATTTGTGAAGGAATTGGGAACCATTAACCCCCCCGAAAAAACTGTGTTAAATACAATAAGAAGTTCCTCTTAGAATTTCAGTGATTTTTATTTATTTATTAAAATAAACAATATTCCTCTGATCCAATATTCGCGGTTTTGGCTTTCAAGCCATTCAAAGGCAGCAATGGATTCCACGTTTCTTCTCGTCCAATCATCGTTGGGACCAGTGGAATTTCATTAACACCAGCGAACTCTGGACGTAACAGTAACGAATCCTCATCTTCGACGTATCAGTGCTTAGTTCCAACAGATATTAAACGATTGTAGCGCTGGGACATAACAAATTGGTGGCAGCTGTGTGGGATTTACCTAAGTCGCGAAAAAAAACATGTCAGTAGTTCAGCCTCAAGGATGTTTTTCTGATTAAACGTGGATTTTTCCATGATCCAACCCACTCACGGTCTAGCCAAACATTGTCCCATTTTCGTTGTAACTACGCATACCAGCTCCGCGGCCATGTTGGTTACCATAGTAACGCAATGACGCTACATTGAATTTGAACGGTGACGGCAAAGAAAAACAATACAATTAGAATTTGTTTAGATGCGCGATATTTAAATAATATAATTGAATCGGACCATGAGTCTCCCCCAATTATTGGAGAGTTGATGCAGAAATTCCATGATGTTCGCCATATGTCGACCACTGATCTTACCAATGGGTATTGGCAGATTCCATTAAAGGAAGAGTCTCGACAGTATACGGCATTTCTTTTATGATAAAAAATTGTATCATTTTTGCCGGATACCCTTTGGATTAAAAACTGCGGGCTCCGCATTCATTAGATCACTGAACCAAACATTAGGAAATGAATTTAACTTAATTTTCACTACATACATTGATGACCTTCTGATAGCTACTAAGAGCTCGGTACTGGAACATTTTTCTGATTTAGAATAAATTTTTACTGTACTACAAGACAATCATTATACGCTAAAATTATCAAAATCAGTTTTTTGTTGTAAGTCGGTAGATTATTTAGGGTTTGTGGTTTCTATTGACGGAATTCGACCCAATCCAGATCGCCTTGAAGTTATCAGAAATGTTACGAATCCCAAAAATCGAACTCAATTGCAGCAATTTCTAGGCGTGTGCTTATATTATAGCCATTTTAGTGTGCGTCACGCTAATTTCATCGATCCTTTCCGAAATTTATTGAGGAGTAAAAATCCATGGATTTGGAATGATGAGCATAAAAAAGCTTTTGTCTCATTAAAACAGAATTTCGCTGATTGTATAATGTTGAGTCATTATATACCGGATGCGATGTTTAAGTTACAAACTGATGCATCTAACAAAAGTATTAGCGGTATTTTATATCAAATTGATAATGAAGGTCGACAAATATAATCTCGTTAATTTCTAGATGTCTCAATTCCGCGGAAGTTAACTATACGACGACAGAAAAGGAGCTTCTCGAAATCGTGTACTCGGTCACTAAGTTAAGAACGTTTTTGGTAGGAAAAAAATTTGAAATTATTACAGATCATAAGGCGCTAATTTTTATCCAACATGCGATGCATCAAAATTCTAGAATCACTCAATGGAGTAATGCATTGCAGCAATATGAATTCGAAGTAAAGCATTGTTCGGGACGGGATAACGTAGTCGCCGATTTTTTAGCCGGAATACAGAAAGGAAATTTGAAAATGTAGATTGTAGAACATGATATTATTTAAAAAACAATTTGTGAAATTTTCAGTTGAAAATATCGAAAACTAAGCCGTTGGCAGCCAATCTCCGGAGACGTCTCGAAAAAAAGATGTTTTGCGGTGGAGGTCACACCATTGGAGCGATCTTGTCGGTTCAACTAGGAGTGAGTTACGTGACTCCAATGGATGGAGTCATAAAAGTGACACGATTGGAGCGACATTTTGAGTTCATTAAGGAGTTAAATTTCGCTCCTTATGGGCTCAACCAATTATTTTTGAAGCGATGAAAGTAAATTGGCTAAAACATTTATTTCTTTGAATTATTGTTTATTCAATATGAAAATATAATGCGATGAATATAAAATATAAAAAAATCGCTGAATTGAAAAGTATTTACACAAATATTAAATTTTTCCTATAAATTTAACGTACATTCAACACACTTTTAGCCACGAGCCAGTGGAACTCACGGACACGTCACGTACAGTTGTGTGGTAAGTGGTGGGGTTGACTTTCGTAGGCCTCTCGTTCGGTCTCCGCGTACGCTTCTCATGCCTATGTTTGTAGCACAATAACAAGAGAAGTAATTAACTTAAAGAATTTCTGATTATTGGAAATGAAAGAGTACCTCAGAAACTATCGATTGGCGTAAGAAAATGAAAATCGATTTTTTCCGCAGCAGGTCCCTTTCTTCGCGGACGGTCACATATTGTAAGAAAGATATTAATTTCACATAAATTTTACATTGCATTGAACTATTCTCCGAAATGTGTTACAAAGTTCTATAAAATGTAAATAATGAGGTGACATAATCGTCATTAGAAGGCAGGATGCGAAAAACATAGAATAGTTCTAGAAAATCTAAAAGTCCACATAATATAGAGTCTATATCGGAAAAGTCTCCAAACTATAGAGAACAGTTCTATAAAATGAAGACCGATGTTTCGCCTAAAAAAATTAATCTTCTTTATTATCATTATTATTATCATTATGCTTTTATATTTGTCCACATATTAAATTACATAATTGTTTTGTATTACGCAAACAATCACTAGATTAATAATCACACCCTATTAAAATTGTTATTCGCTGTGGGTTCGAACCCCCTACCTACGCATTTGCAACTCCTAACAAAACCACGCAGCTAACTTAACTCGAAGTATAAAAAAAAAATCTAAAATATAAGCTGCAGCTGTGCAGGGCCCCCTGATAAATTTTTGTGATCCGTTTCATTAAAAAATTTTTTGCTTTTAAAATTTTAATAATTATGAGTTCAGAATATCTTCTTTTCTAATGAATGAATGCTTTTAAAATAAATTTTCTTTTTTTCTAGAATATCGATAATTTGAAAATTCTATTATAGTTTCATAATTTCGGGAATTTTAAATTTCCGGAGTTTTATTTCCAACCGAGCAATTCACGCCTACCCCGAAAGGGAAACGGCTTGATGATATAATAATAATAATAATAATAATAATTGAAAATTTCTTTGAATCTTTTAAAATACCTTCAAATATTTCAAATTTATTAAAAACTTAAAAATTCTTTGGAAGTTTTAAAAATACCCTAAAATCTTTAAAGACCTTTGGAATCCCTTCAAATAATTGAAATCTATTAGGTATTCCTTGGAATCTTTCAAAATGCCCTAAAATATTGCAAATCCTTTGAAATCTTCTAATATCCCTTGAAACTTTTTTATGCTCTTGAAAATTCTTTGGAATTTAAAAAATACCCTAAAATCTTTAAAATTCTTTGAAATTCCTTCAAATGATTAAAATCAATAAAAAATTTCTTAAGAATCTTTTAAAATACCCTGAAGGATTTCTAAAGAATTCAAGAAAATTCAGAAATAGACATAGACCTCAATTCAATAGTAGTTCAGCCATGGGTTAATTTATTAAGAGAAAAGTGACTAAAGTGATTTTTCATTTTAAAAAGTGACTAAAATGTAATTTGAGAAAAAATGGACTAAAAGTGACTGTGTGACAGCCAAGATTATTCGAAGTGCTACAGAAATTCCCTGACATCTGCAATGTTATTTCAAAATCCCTGACTTTCCCTGACTTTTCCCTGATTTCAATGTTTACCCTGATCTGCGGCCACCCTGTGTTCAGTGAAAATGAATATAATTATATTACAATTACTTGAGGCGTTTTGGCACACGATTGTGACTGCATTATTTCATTACAATAATAAATATGACGTTATAATGAGTTATTACCACTTAAAATCATACATTGCATAATTTATCATTTATAAACGTTACGTATATCAGCTGCATTCAATTTTCTAATTTAATTAAAAAAAGATTTGTAATGCTGTAGCTTGAAAACGGTTCGTCTTACGAAAAAAGAACAAGATATGCAAAAAAGTTTTATTTTTGCTCAGAGATACTAAAAATGATTTCATAATGCTTTTTGTTCATAAATAATAAAATTTTACAAAAAATTTGTTTAAACAAAAACTTACCAGGATCATTCTCATTCTCATCGCACGCTGCGCGCGCGGATCTTAAGTTTAAGCGCGGTTAGGGAGAGCACCTGTTAGATCTCGCGCTTCGCGCTTGATAATGTATTTACCTCGCACTACGCGCTCGGTCATTGCACATCCCCCACATTTTTGCATAGGACTTTTAAAATTAAAGGTCAAACCATCGACAACTGAAATTTAGTCAAGTTTTCATTCGTGGCAAACATTAACGAATTCTTGGACGTCGCTCGTCCCACCTCTGCTCACCAAACACATAGGGCGCTACCACTCCTTAATATTCCTTTGTGATTTCAATCATTTATTTCTTTGAGCTGTTTTAAGCCTTTGGCTGATTTAACCATATTTATTTGTTTGGCGTTTGTTCAGGAGGTACGGTCGCGTATACTATCTACAAAAAGTTAGTCCTAAGTCTATGTCGGAAAATAATACTGGTTCAGTGAAATAAGTTTCATGAACCCTTAAATGTATAATATGTAGCTTATTTACGTCGAAGAAAGTCAGAAATTAGATAATTATGCTGGCATAATGTTTTATTAATTAATTTCCTTTCAGACCTAAGAGAAAATTTTTGGCTCTAATGGTACACTACACAGAGAAATTGTGTATACAGACGAGTACACACTGACTCCTCAAGATCTAAACGTAGACGCGGGAACTTCGCATTTTTCATGGTGTCTGCTTTGACAGTTGTGCTCTTTGAATGCAAATGAAAACGTCACATTTGTTAAAAATGGCAGATCGATTAGTAGTTAAAGGTTAATTTTTGAAAAATAAAGTTTCCACAAAAAAATTGAAAGATGCTGCACATGCGCTAGACCCGCTAGGCGCTCCGACAGCGTTGCCTGATAGCAACCATGTGCTTGTCTCATTTTTCGAATAATTCAAAATTCTCAAACTTTGCATACCTCTCATTCTCAAACTAAGAGGACGAAAATTCTGACATTTTTTTAAAATCTTCATGAAACCTCCTTCTAACATATATTAGTTTTTGAAACAAAAACGGTAAGAATAGTTTACGAGTTAGAGTTAGAAATGTAACATTTTCCTATGCTTGGGATAGGCTTTACGTGCATAAGGGTTCAACTTTGATATTAATTATCTCAGGTCAGGAGAAGATAATATTTTTTAAATTTCGCAAACGTTTAGATAACATTCCAAAGATATTATACGGAGATCATAATATGTAAACTGTCGGTACCGGTGACAAAGATAGTTACCGGTACCGATAATGAGATTTCTGGGAGAAATTTTAATGATTTAGAATTTATTTATTAAGTCCCTAGGGCTAAACAACAGCCCTCTAAGGAACAAATTTTACATATTTTTTACAACAAAAATGTGACAACTCTGGTCAAACGATAATTATGTCGTTGGTTAAACAATAATAATTACAGATGGATAAAGATAAAAAGAATATACCATATAATGAATATGAGTCATATATGCTATTATACGATTTCCGGGCACATTTGGTCCGATTTGACCCGCAACCGCACGGATAATTTTGGATTTTATTGTTGATTTTATTTCAGTTGGTTAATATATTTCATAATATCAACTTTTAAACTGTCACATTTTATTGATTTTATATGAAAATGGACCGTATAAGGTAAAAGACACGATTTCCGGGCACATTTTGTCCGATTTGACCTTCGTCCGCACAGATAATTTTGGATTTTGTTGTTGATTTTATTTCTTTCGGTCAATATACATCATAATATCAACTTTTAAACTGTCGCATTTCATAAATTTTATATGAAAATGGACCGTATAAGGTAATAGACACGATTTCCGGGCACATCTGGTCCGATTTGATCCTCTCCCGCAGGTATAATTTTGGATTTTGTTGTTGATTTCATTTCGTTTGGTCAATATATTTTATAATATCAACTTTTAAAGTGTTAAATTTTATTAATTTTATTTGAAAATCGACATTTCTGGAAAAAAACTTATTTTTGCTCTAATTTTTTTTTAAATGTAAAATTTGAAAAACCGGAAGTGCCAGTGTCTTTAGTAAACTTTATCCTACAGTAATATGAAGAAAAAAAAATATTAAAAATTTTAAATTGAAAATTCGTAAAATTTAGTGAAACCGTCACCGGCAGACGTCTCCAACTTCAGCGCTATTGACTTTTGAATGAGAACATTAGTTTTTTAATGGGCAACGTATTTTTTTTCTGAGACCCATTCAGCAGCGATTATGAATAGGTATTATCTGATTCAGGAACAATAGCTCCCATAGAAAAAATTCGCTCAGAGTAAAAAGAGTTTTTATTTAAATAGTTTAAATTATTGACTAAAAAATAGTTAAATTGACAACTTTTAAGCAAATTCTGGCATACCTAGTCTACTCTTATTTATAGACTATTTGCTGGATTTTCAATTAGTTGTGCTGAACATTAATTTTTACATATTTGCATCACACCACATCTGAATGTTGAACATTTATTGATATATTTCACACATTAAAAACTGAATTTTTTCTTTTATTTTACTTTTATAAAATCTCCTTATCACTGAAAGTGACAAATTAATAATTTACCATGTTTACCCTAGTAAAAATGACATTTAGGTATCAATAGAAGCCGTTTAGATAACGTATACGATGCAGATGCAATCTTATATGGTCCTAACTGGTTTCTAATAAGATTCTTATTTTAAATTGGTTTCTAACCGGTCTTATTCGGTACTTATGTTCTTTTGTTAAATTTTGCTAACAGGATCTGAAAATGCACGCTCAGGTGATTAATTATACTGCCTTTCATGTAAAACATACAAGACTTGAAGTAAATATTTTTAAATCTTTTCATTCTTTCTATTTTATTAACACATCCTTAATGCAGATTTACTAGATATTGGTGCCCTGACCGTGGGTATTATTGATCGTTCATTGGAAATTCTTACCCGGAGTAAACAAAGCTTGGACTCACTGCAACGTGGTAAATCGAAAAAACAGGAAGAAAGAGTTGAGGTATCTTTTTCAGCCTGTAATTTTTTTTTCCATTTACTCACTGCCAACGCAATAATTCGCAAATGGGAATGGTTGACTGAAAATAATTTTTTGTCACGTAAAAACCATAAAATTAAAACAATTTTTTCAGGCGAGAATGAAATTTTTAATTCTAGGGTCAAAAAGATATTTTTGAAATCTTTGCCTTTCTAGACTATAATTTTAAACCAAAATATTCCAAAATACATTCCAGAAATAATATTTTAAGACTGTATATAAAACAGAGAGAGAGAGAGAGAGAGAGTGAGATAGGTCACTAACCTGAAAACCCGGGAATTAGCCTAAAATTTTGAACACGGGAAAAAAGCTGGAAAAAATCATCTCTTTTGGTTAAAAATTATACTATTTGGTTGTAAATTTTATTCTAGAGTTTTCCAACAGTTTGTTAGAAATTCATCTCTTTTGGTAACCAATTTAACTGTTTTGTTGAAAATCAGTGTTTTTGGGTGGAAAATTCGTCCGTTTAGGATGAAAATTTATCTTTTCTTGTTAAAAGTCGTTTGTTTTTTTAATTAAAATGAATACTATCATATTTTGAATCCAGGATTCATCTCTTTTGATTGAAAATTGTACTAATGGGTTAAAAGGTTAATTATATTGTTGACATTTTAGACATTTGGTTAGAAAGTCATCTTTTTTGGTTGCACATTCATCTTTTGTGGTTGAAAGTAGATAGCGTAGTATAGCGACTTTCTTGTAATTGGACCCTAGTTTTTTTCAAATGAATTTACGAAAATCACGATATTCGTGCTATACGAGTATCTACCGTGGCGCATGAGATTTTTCCAACCGAAGTCAGTGGTACAGCGGTAAGGTAGTTGGCCCTCAGGGTGATTTAATCCCCCCCCCTCTTTTTGAATTTTCCAATTCAATTAACTCATAATAATAAATATGTTATTGGATTAAATATGAGAGAAGTTTTAGGCTCCGGAAGCTACGATCATGGTTCCTTAAAGCAACCGATCCCGACGCAACTGGAACGTGTTCCTCAGATGTGAAACAGGTACCCCTATCTGATATCAAAGTTTTTGGTCTACTATAATTATCGAAATGTCCGATCAAACACTTTATCGTTTCTTTCGATTCTGTCGCTTTTACCGGATACAATTTGGTAAATTTCGTGAAACTGTCTACTACCAGCAATATGTGCTGTTTCACAGTGTATCTCCTATCAATCGGACCAAAATGGTCAATGTGATACGTTACGAACGGAGTATCTCCTTTAGGGATTGGATTTAGATATCCCTCCTTCCTACCCGTGGTTGGAGAAAATGCAATGCATTTGAGACAAGTAGCAATATAAATCTTAACCTTATCTCGTAATCCAGGAAATCAATAATTTCTAAGTATCGCTTCAGTAGTTTTCTCGCAACCAAAATGACCTAATTCGTCGTGGTATTTTTTCATCACGTGGTGTTCCATTTTTTCCGGTACGTAAAATGATATTTTGTCATCACATTTGCGGTGAATAACCCCTTTTCTCATTTCATACAAACGATCATCACATTTTTGAAGTTTGTCGCGCAACTCACAGATTTTTGCATCGCGATTTTGACTTACATTCAAATTGGCCTCAAAACTGTTTTCTTCAACAATCATTACCGAGTCAATTCGACTTAATGCATCTACATGTTTCATTCTATAGCTGCCTCTGTGCTCAATTATTTTATCACCCATCGAGAGATTCTAGAGTTAATATCTCTACTGTCTAAACACAGTCTTAGCGAGTTACAATCAGTGATAATCTTAAACATTATGCCCTGTAAATAAATTCTAAACCGTCGAAGGGCATAAACAATTGCCAGGGTTTCAAGCTCAAAACTGTTATACTTGCTTTCTATTTCAGTGGTTCGTTTTGAAAAATAAGAAACTGGATGAAAATGTAAATCAGCCTGTCTTTGGAGCAACACAGCACCGAATCTTAGCTTGCTGGCATCAAAATGGAGTTCAGTCTCGCATCTAGGATTATAAATACTTAAGATCGGCGCATGCACTATTTTGTTTTTTAGAGACTCAAAAACCTTTACTTTAGTTTCTCCAAACTTGAATACAGCACCATTTTTGAGTAGATCATAGAGTGGCTTGGCAAAAACCGAAAAACCTTCGACGTACTTCCTGAAATATGAGCATAATCCTGAAAAACCTCGAATTTCACGCACATTTTTAGGTTTCGGATAATTTAAAACTGCTTCTATTCCACGATTAGTTGGACTTATTCCCTTTTCAGTTACATGATAACCAAGATATTCAATCTCAGAGTTCTTTAATTGCTGCTTTTTCTTGTTTTGTTAAGTTTGAGGAGGGAAGTTGGGCTTGGCGTAAGATGTTGGCCGCCCTACGCCGTATGTCATTCGCTTTTTCGGGTGGAAGGCTGTATATTGTGAATTTCAAATTACTGATGATTTCTTCTTTCGGGATTTTGGAGGGAGCTACTGCAAAATTATACTGCGAAATAAGTTAGAGCGTGCGGTAGAATACACAAGTTAGGTAGTACAGGTAGGGTTCGAATCCTCAGCGAGTGCGACTTTTCAAAGCGTTTAAGCGTGCAATTATATGTGTAAGTGATCGTAATGGCGTATTGTGTACTTAACAACTATAAAAAATGAAGATTATATAACAATAAGTTAAAAAATAACTTTTTTTCGTTGAGAAATCGTACCAAATACAAAACACCATATAAAACCAATTAGAAAGTACACAATTACCTAATAGAACACCACATAGAACCAGGGCAAAACCCACTTTCGAAAGTAATAGGACCTGATAGAAAACACATCATATTAAGTTTCTATTTGGCTTCTAATAGGAATTTTTACTAGCCGAATACAAATCACATCAGATCCTAATAAGATCCAATTAGAAAGATCACGATTGCCTAATAGAACACCATATAGAATTAGGAACAAAATCCACTTTCGAAAGTATTAGAACCTGATAGAAGCCACATCATATCAGGTTTCTATTTGGTTTCTAGTGTCCATTTGTACTAGGGCTGCGAAACCGTGCCAAGGAACTCCGGAGAAGAGGTTATATACGCGGAGCGCCTACTCAACCGCAGCCAAAACAAGCCGGCAACAGAGCAAGAGAGGCGGCACTGACACCAACCGCGAGCAGGCATCCAATAGAGGAACAGCGATGCTTTATAATCCGGAAAAACATCAACATTCAGGTTTCTCTCAAGCCCAAATATCTGGCTGAACTGTATGACGAACTTCGTGGAGATTTTTCCGAAGAATCTGACCTCTGGACTATCAATTGTAGTGTGTATAATGCAGCGAGGGGTTTGGCAGATGCAAACCGTAAAACAAAACCAACGGTTGATCATAAGACCAAAAGACAAAAGCACCAACTCAGCACAAAGATAGGTTGGGCAAAGCAGTACACGTCCCGCATTTAGTGTGTGATTGTCTACATAACATCTGGCAGGACCTTCACTGCCAAGGTTCGACAGTTCACGCGCGAACTGCGGATCCGTCATCACACACTCAACAAGTCAAAGCTACTGACCATCAGGCAGCATATTGTTGCATACTTAGTGCGATCGAAAGATCAAGTTGTCGAGAAATATGGTGAATTTGCAATACAAATAAAAAACAAATTTGATCGTTCAATGAAAGTTCTGCGCAGTGATAACGGGCTAGAATATGTGAAAACTGATTTTAAAAGTTACCTCGCGCAAGAAGGCATCCAGATGACAAATTCAGCTCCGTACACGCCTGACCAGAATGGAAAATCCGAGCGAGCAAATCGAACCATTGTAGAGGCAGCAAAAGCGATGATGAAAGCCAAGGATCTTCCGCTTTTCCTTCGGGCCAAAGCCGTGAACACAGCCGTGTACCTACAAAATCGGTATAAATAGATCTGCTAGGCATCACTAATTCAGCATTGATGTACTTTAGGAGTATACATTTGTTTCTTTAGGATTAAAAATTCGAATTTTGGGAAAGTTTTTCGACTATTCTGAAAAATCGTTAATAATGCACTTGGGCTATTATGGAGATAAGCCCATCAAGTTTATTTATTGTCGATTTTCCAGCCGCAAACGAAACGAAAATATCAGCGATGCCAATAACGAATCAAGAGTTCGGTTGCAAATATATAAATAAAATTGTTGACCCTCCAAAAATACATAAATTTTCAAGAAAATATTCGAAGTTTCAACCACATAGTTGAATTTTCATACCGATAATCTTAATTTTCAACAAAAAGAAGTTATTTCTCAACGAAATGTGGACTTTTGACCAAAAGATGTAAAACTTGAACAAAATACATGAATGTTCAGCCACATGGTTGAGTTTTCATTTGATAGATTAATTTTTACCCAAATAGTTAAATTTTTCACCATTTTCAATTCAAAAGTATGATTTTTTCAGAAAAGAGTTAAAGTTTTGACAACAAAGTTCATTTTCAACCAAATTTGAAGTTTCTACCAAAATACATGAATTTTTAACAAAATATATGAATTTTCAGCCACATGATTGAATTTTCATTTGAGAAATTAATTTCCACCCAAATAGTTAAATTTTTCACCATTTTTAAATCAAAAGTATGAATTTTTCAGAAAAGAGTTAAATTTTTGACAAAAAAGTTCATTTTCAACCAAATTTGAAGTTTCTACCAAAATACATGAATTTTTAACAAAATACATAAATTTTCCGCCACATGGTTGCATTTTCATTTAAGAAATTAATTTTTACCCCAATTGGTTGAATTTTTCACTTTTTTCAAATCAAAAGGATCAATTTTTCACAAAAGAGTTCATTTTCAACGAAAAAGTTAATTTGTAACCAAATAATTGTATCACGTGCGAAAACTTAAAATTTATATTAATTACCTTCAGTTACAGCAATTTGGGCAAAAAGGTGAACCTGAACACAACCTTGAAATAATGACAGACCGGCCCGGCGTGTTTACCATATTTCCTATTGATTATTGATTACCAAAGAAATGCTTTGTGGTTTGTATATTTACGACTGACAGTCTCAGCAGTAATAATTTAAACATTATTCACTTATTAATAATTTTACTAAATAACACATTATTTCTTAGTGTAATAATTGATTTCCAATGTTTTTTTTTCGTAGAGCGATCCTAGAAGAAATATCGGTTATATTGCAAAATAGGGGCGTCATCCATATTTTGGCTGGAAAATTTTTTTTTCGGTCTCAAACTATTAGAACCTTTAATTGAACGATAAATGAAGCGATTTGACAAGGCAAAAGTTTGAAATTATTATTACTTTTGTTACTACGATGTCTCAAATCTTGGTCTGTTACGATATCGTAATGATCATATTATGATCAAGATTATTAACATTATTTCTTTGACCAGTCAAAGGGATTGCCTTCCCGCCCCCACGAGACGTTGGAAAGGGGTAGGGATTTCACCAACATTAGTTTTGTGACTATTCAAAGGGGTTTTAATTAATTATTTACAGTGTTTCCTAAACGGTGAGTTGAATACGATTTTCCGATATCATGACAGACCTATATTTGAGACATCGTAATAACAAAAGTAACAATAATTTTAAACTTTTGCCTCGTAAAATCGTTTCATTCATCGTTCAATTAAAGATTCTAATAGTTTGTTTGCCGAAAAAAAAATTCCTGCCAAAACAGAGATGACGCCCCTATTCTGCAATTACACCGACATATACATCAGGAAATACAGATGGAATTGGTGCATTTCAGGTGGTGCATATCACTCAACTTTATCTTGAAATTGGGGTTTTATCCACCCCTAAAATAAACTTTGAGACTCGTCGAATGTAGGGACGTATCAGAAAGATATCTCGTAGGGATATGACTTGCCAGAATTTGAATTGATTAAGTTTTTAAGAACTTTTTTATATTAGAAAATGCTTTCTCTGTTGATGATAGGGGGCACGAAGGAATAGTAAGGAGTGGTATCACCCTATGTGTTCGGTATCAAAAATAAATCTACAAGCGATATCTCCAGGTAGCATTTTTATTACAAATTTTTCAGAAATTTGGTTATTTTTAAAAATAGCTGTTTCTGGACCTTATCTCTGAATTCGGATTTGATCAGTCCCTAAAATGAATTCTGAGATTCAGTGATGAGATCAAGTACTCGATCATTGGGAGAGGAATGAAGCGATATGAAGACTTGATAGAGTTGTTGGAAGATTTCGACAACATCGGAGCCACAAACACTGGCTACTTAGACACAAAAAGGTGAAAAGGACGAGGAAATAATAAGCAAAATACAGACAACAATAATAATAACAATCAAAATTCTTGGAGATCCTCAAACCAGGGGGGCTATGGCCAAAGAAAGAACAACTCATCCAACAATGGACAACAACAACAAGCTAATCCTGGAGTCAGCGAAACGGGCGGATATCAGGGGCCGAGACAGGGCCAGGCCACAGCTGGACAACGCGGTCAATGAAACGGAAATTCGTGGAGACAGCCTCAAGCATCGAACCCATATAAAGTGCAAATCATGGAGGTGGAATTCAATGCTGAGCAAGAATGCAGAGATGAATTTATGGATGAACCACAAATCGATACGGGAAACGGTATCGAGCCACGTCAATAAAGGCAAATAAAAAAATTATTGACGTAGCTCCACAGACCACCTACGTCACGCACGTGCTGACAAGTACGCGTGACGATCTATTTGAAGAACCCCACAGGCAGGTTTTCAACGACGATCAAAATGTTATGCTGCCAATATTCAGGTTGGTGGCATATTAACAAAAGCCTTAGTAGATACAGGTGCTGAAGTCACCTGTATCTCGTCGTAGAATGTCTACCCGAAGATACAACGGATAACACTCATCCACAAAGAGTCGACAAGCTCGAAGAAACCGAGATTCTTCCAATAGAAATTACTCGGCAAGAAGTAAAGGATAAAGTCTCAGAAAGTCCCAATCTGAGTGAAGAGGTGAACAATAAACTGAGTGAAATCTTATGGAAATATCGACAAGTATTTCGGAGAGAACCTGGATTATTAATTTCGTACCAACACGCTCTCCGTGTTAAAGAAGGACAGCCATTCGTTGGACGGAGTTATCCGATTCCCATGGCCCACCGCGAAAAGGTGGAAAGTGAAATACAACGGATGATGGACATGGGCGTAATACAGAGATCGAGAAGCCCTTATATAAATCCCATCGTCCCTGTCATCAAGAAAGACGGAACAGTCAGGTTCTGTCTCGATGCTCGGAAATTAAACGAGATTCTGATTGAGGACTGGGAATGCCCAGAGCCCGCTGAAGTCCTCTTTCAGAAATGTAAAGGGATAAACATAATGTCAAACCTCGATATGACGAGTAGTTTTTGGCAAGTTCCTTTGCATCCGAGTTCGAGAAAGTATATCCAACCGAGCAATTCACGCCTACCCCGAAAGGGAAACGGCTTAATGATATAATAATAATAATAATAATAATATTATATTATATGATACATAAGATTTCAAAATCACACTTTATGTTACCGATTATGCCTGGGACCCTTAAATCAGTTGATGTAAGAGAAAACAGAAAAAAAATCGTGGGCAATGGTAAAAACCAACAACAAACCATTGAAGAGTCTACGTAAACATTAAAAAAAAACACACACACAAATAGCTGACGCTTTCATCTCTTCACAGGTTATTGCCAGCCTCAATCATTCGATCAGCTGCAGATGATGAGGTCAACGTCTGCAGATATTCGTACCACGACTAGTCGGAATACCAGGTTGAAAATATACTGGTACTCTAGCCGGCCTGCAGATAAGAAGAGTCTTCGAATTGCAAGAGTGTCAACAGTCAGGCAACGGTCCAAGTGCACCGTTAAAAAAGCTTGCTAACGGATTCGTCTATCTAACCATACACTGAGAAAAAAACTTATTTGAATCAAAGGAAAATTCTTTCATTCAAAGAAATGGAAGATTAAAATGTAGCTGAAGAAATATTTCTTCAGATTAAAGAAATGTTTTCTTTGGATCTAAGGAACGCAATGCTTAAGGCTTAGAAATATTTACTTGAGACTATAAAATATTCGTTGAGCGTAAGAGATTTGTTATTTACTGTAATAAATAAGTATTTGATATGATAGGTTTGTTCCGTAATGTAAAGAAGTATGGTGTAAGTTTAAGAAGATAATTATTACATACAAATAAATGTAACTCGGACTGAGTAAAAGTTTTTTTTTCACTCAAATATATGATTCTATGATTCAAATAAGCGTATTCTTGGTAAAATAAACATTTCTTTGCAGCAAAGAAATATTTTTCAATGGAAATAAAGGAGGGTGCCAATGTCATATGGGATTTTGGGCCCAGAACGTCCAGATCTAAAAACTATGTAAAGTTGTTATACTTGGTCTGACAAACAAATAAGTCAACAGATGTAACCCCCAAAATTGTGCCGTTTCTAAGATATTGGTTTTCAAAGTTGCAAAGTGGATACATTGTGAATATTGAGTTTGCTTATTAGCAGGGCGTCAAGAAGCTTTAACCTCTGTTATTATGCGTTTGTTACACGATAAATAAGCAGTACTGTCATATTTTTTATTATTCGTCTTTATCAGAATAATCTTGTAAAACTGGTACCAGCGATAGATTGTTAGCGGGTGGTTTTATTATTTCTTGATATTGTGCAGGGAAGGAGGAAGAGGAATGGAGAAGGAAAGATTGTAAATAGGAGAGGAAGTAGATATAAGTAGTATGTAAATATTGTGAATAGTCGATAAGCATTAGGTAGTAGATGCGGAAGCGAGAGAGTAGGGACATGCGAGCGAGGCGAAGCGAGGCAGGGCGAGGAAGGCAAGTCGATAAGAGCGTGCGATCCTAGAGATAAGGTGTGGAAGGGTGTTAGTTTTAAGGCTTAGTTTAAGTAAAACTGTGTAAAAAAAAGAAGGAAAGTGTAAGCAAGTCAATTTTTTAAGGCCAACAGGCTGAAGAATAAACATTTATACTATATGGCGGACCTGAAATTTTGGTAACTATGATTTTCGCACAACTGTGTACTCGGGGGTTTTCGGGGTCGCTGATTATGAATTTTACATCGAATTTTTTTAATTCAAAACGGCCGACCCAATATGTTGGACATAAAATTTTGGAAACTCTACGATTTTCGTACAACTCTATACTCTGGGGGTTTCGGGGTCGCTGATTATGAATTTCATATCGAATTTTAGAAATTCAAAATGACGGATCCAATATGGCGGACCTGAAATTTTGGAAATTACGGTTTTCGTTCAACTGTGTATTTGAGGGTTTTCGGGGTCGTTGATTATGATTTTGACATAAAATTCTTCAAATTCAAAATGGCGGACACAATATGGCGGACACGACATTTTGGAAACTCTACGATTTTCGCACAACTTTGTACTCGGGGGTTCTGAGGGTCGCTGATTATAAATTTGACATTTAATTTTTGAAATTCAAAATCGTGGTTCCAATATGGCCGACATTAAGTTTCGAAAACTCTGCGATTTTCACACAGCTCTGTACTTCGGGGTTTTTGGGGTCGTTGATTATGAATTTGACATCGAATTTTTGCAGTTCAAACTGGTCGACCCAATATGGCGGACATGAAATTTTGGAAACTCTACGATTTCCGCACAACTTTGTACTCGGGGGTTCTGGGGGTCGCTGATTATGAATTTTACACTGAATTTTTGAAATTCAAAATGGCGGTCCCAATATGGCCGACATTAAGTTTCGGAAACTCTGCCATTTTCGCGCAGCTCTGTACTCGGGGGTTTTCGGGGTCGTTGATTATGAATTTGACATCGAATTTTTGCAGTTCAAAATGGTCGACCCAATATGGCGGAAATGAAATTTTGGAAACTCTACGATTTTCACACAACTCTATACTAGGGGTTTTCGGGGTCGCTGATTACGAACTTCAAATTGGACTTTCAGAATGTTCGAGAAACGAACTATATTCGTGATCGAATTCTCGGCTCCTTCTGAATACAACATCACTGCCAAGGAGAAAGAAAAAGAGGAAAGGTATCAAGACCTTAAACGGGAGCTGCAACGACTGTACCAAAAATATTCGGTACGAGTAATTGTCCTTGTGATAGGTGCTGTCGGAGGTGTGAATCTATCACCGGTTCCTAACCTTAAAGCCATACCCGCGTGCCAAAAATATGCCACTGCACTTGCGAGATGGATGCAGAAAGCTGTCATCCGTGGGTCGCTTCGTTTCGTCAAAACACACGAGAGTTTCGTTGGCCTGTCGTTGTGATTTCGTCGTGTTCTGTGACCACCCACCTCAGGGTTTATGGCGACTGTAATAAAGGGCTAAGTCGAACCTATTCTATTGGAAATTCGAAATACAAATTGACCCTAACGGCAGTGGCAAAACTCGGCAAACCGGGTAAAGGCACGAACACACCATAAAATCATAAATAACTTATAACTTTTGAAGTTCTATAAATTGCGATACTGGATAAGGAAAGTCGCATATTATTTTTATTTTTATTTTAAACATTTAATAATGTTATTTGAATAATTGATTCAATATAATTTATTTTATTCATTTCAATTCAAAATTACATGGCTTAACAGTAAATATTTGTATTTAAATCTTTAAAAAGTGCTTAAAAACCAGTTGTTTCATTAAAATTTATTAATCAATGATATGTACAAAATTAAATCAACTACTGCAATTTATTTAGCTATTCTGATCGTGTAATATTTGTAAAGTTCCACGGAGAAAAGTCTCTGAGGGCAACTAAAATATTTTTTCATTGTTTCTTAGTCGTTCTTTTACGATAAGTAAAATCATTTTTTAATTTGAAAAAGTTGAATTATTAATCAACTACAGAGTACGGCCAATTTTCCTGAGTACCTGCTTTCGATTTTCTCTTAAATAGCTCCTCTTAAATGCGTCTCAGCTCCCTTAGGCACTTTTTCCTCCCGGAAAATCACATTTCATAATTATTCAGTCCCTTCGGCGTGTACTATGCCAAGTAGCTTAGAAATTTTCTAAAAAAGTTATTTGGGGTAGGTAAAGGCAGTTGAAGTATTGACAGCGTTTATGTTCAGTTTTGCTTAAACCCTCGAAGTGTACGGGTGATCGAAAAATGTCAAATACGCGTCAAAATAATGATTAGGTAGAAATGCATTTAGTGGGGGAGCCGACTACAGATTTTTGCGGACGACAGTTACCATCTAAAAAAGAAGTGTTGCAAATTAATGCTCTACAAAAAAAGATAAATTTTTAACAAAATACATCAATTGTTAACCAAATTTTTGAATTTTTGAGCCAACGAGACAAATTATCTACATAGCAGTTGAATTTTCATCCTGAAAATATGACTTTTTAACAAAAAAGTTTATTCTCCACGAAATAGTTGAATTGTTAACCAAATAGTTAATTTTTATCAAATAGTTAAATTTTGAACCAAAAGTTATGAATGTTTAGCACAAAAATTAATTTTCAACAAAATAGTTACATTTTCAACAAAACTGAGGATATTAAACGAATACGAAATTCATATAAAACTAAAGAATTGTGATATTACAACTTTTATACTCAAGCCCTTAGAAATGTAAATTATTCAAAGTTAATTTAAGTCGTTCAGAAATTAAAAATTCTAAAATTTTTAATTATAATTCATATTATTAATAATAATGACTAACAATTTATGAATTGTGAATGTTATTATTATTAATATTTATTAATATTATGTATAAAAATAATATTTCATTATTAATTGTTACTTTTATGATCAAGCCCTATGAAATTTCAACTATTTTAAGTTAATTTGAATCGTTTAAAATCAACAATTTTAAATTGTTAATCATTATTGATAATTATGATGTGCAACAATTCAAAAATTAATCATTTTTGTACGATTTAAATTAACTTAAAGTAATTGAAATTTCAAAGTTTTTGTGTATAAAAGTAACAATTATTAATAAAATATTATATATATAATAATATTAAATATTAATAATAACAAAATTAAGAATTCTTAATTTTTAGACGATTTAAATTAACTTAAAAAAAGTGAAATTTTAAAGGATCTGAATATAAAAGTAACAATTAATAATAAAATATTATTTATATATAATATTAATAAATATTAATAAGAATGCCCGAGGAACTTCAAATTCAGTGAGATGTAGTGTCGTTGCAAACAGAAAGGGGGAGGGTACACAGGTATCCGTAGAGGAAAAGACGATCGCCCGCCCTTTCGAACTGATCTCAGGTACTGTGGGCGAATGTATGACTACCCCGCCCTAGAATAGACGAAGTATTGATCAATTTTCTATATTTCCCTTCAGAGTTCAGATGAGCAGGTAAGCCGAGCCATGGAACTAAAACGAAACGCGAGGGTGCAATAAAAATGGTTGAAGATTTTCTGTCTCTCTCGTTGCGAAGTTTCTCGCTCTAACAGGTCAAAAATTTTACCAACAGAATACTACCGATTTTTGGGTATGAGTTTGCACTTATACCGGTGTAATCAACCATAATCATTTGATTGACCCCCCCCCCTTGATTACGTAATCACCTTTAAGATTTATTAGGAAACCTGATTTTGTAAACTTTACACAGCTCTTGAAACAAATCGTTCCTTGAAGACATTTTTTCGCAACTTCAATGTGGAACAGATTTTGAAAACTCACAAAACGATGTATTCACAAGAAAAGCACACAAGATCACGTAATTAATCAAACAATACCCCCTCCCCCCCATGTAATCATTAGTCATCATACACATGACCCCCTACCCCATCCCCTATTATGATTACGTAATATATGGACGACCCCTATCCTACGAAACGCTATGCAAAATCTCCCTCATGAGCCTGCATGAATGGAATGAAGGTGCAGTCCCATATGGGCAGAAAACGTCGGCGTAAAACTTCTTACAATGCATCCATTCCTTAGGAAGAACGCAATAAAATCCAGTAGATGTTAATTAAGCGTTTTTCTTTTCTATTTTTAAAATATCAAAAATAAGCATGTTGATTATCATTTTTCAAAGGCAATTAAATTTTATTTTTCAATACGTTGTTATGCCGAAATATCAGAATAGGTGTTTTTAAAAAGGAGTCGAGTTACCAAATGGTACTCGAATATTCTTTATTCGAATGAGTACAGTTTGTCGTATAAGATTATGATTAGAACTAACTCGTGCTGGGCCAAAGCGCTGTATATATATCCTAAATTTGTGAGTGGGAAAGGTACATAGAGGTCAACCGTTACAACCCTCTCTTTAGATTGAGTTTAGTCTCTAAACTTTCAAACTTTTACCTTTCGAGTTTTGATATTAGTATGCTTATTATCTAACAAAGGTTGTACACTAGTACTGTAGGTTACAATATGAGTCGGAGTCTCTACTTTAGTTTTAACACAAAATATACATAGTTTTTTCGGATCACAGTTCAATATTATGTTAAAAACTCCAGTCTTATATAATATAAATAATACGCCTAAAGTTAGAGCTGCATACCCAAAGTACTGTAACCATTCTAGTCCACTTTCTGTCCAAGTTCTTAAACGTCCGTGATTAGCAATAGTTTTTAATGTATTTTCAGTGTCGTCTAAACTTAAGCGAGCTTGTTTTAATTCGTCATTTTCTATTTGTTTAGGAAGCTGAATCAATTTCTTTTCTAAATTATTACGATCTTGTTCATTGCATTTATCGTTATAAGTTACGTTAATCCAGTAATTCTGTTTTTCTTCTAAGTGTTTTGGTAGATCTATTTGGTCATAATTATTGGTACGAAATTGTAGTTCTCTTGCTTCTTGTACGCGGCGCTTCGCTCCCTTTACGCGGCCACGAATTTAGCATTGAGTGAAAGGTGCCTGGTCTAGAATGCCTCTACCGTGCACGTAGCACCGAGTGAGTCGAGAGACTTATCGCGCAAGCGCGGAGAACAAGGAGTCGACCAGGCGCGTATATGCAAATTGGTCGCTCCCCACATACTCCCCCCCTAGTATTTAAGATATTTATTCGAAGAAATACATAATGTGAGGCATGTACTAATGCATCGCTTGAAACATATCATTTTGAAATGCATGTGTGTGAGGAGTTGCGTAGATTATGCGTTGTTATTCTTAATTAAAAATGGTTGCGATATTTATACATTGATCAAATTCCGTTGATTGGTATTAATTTTCTATGTTCAAAATGAATTAAGTGATATTACGAAAGAACTTTTGGGTCTATATACATATTTAGTTGATTAAGATTGATTATAAAATATATATAGTCGGTGACGTTTTGTAACGTGGAATATAAAAATTCTTAGATACATAACATTTTATGAAGGAAGATCGTACATATATAGAATGTGGTAACATAAAATGTGATAGTATAACATTCGATTTCTTTCTTATATTTGGACGCGGCTTTTTATTTTTAAGTTTTGTGTTTCGTGTGGTTCAAATTCTTGTAATAAAGAAAAATTTCAATTGCAGTAGGAATTTGACTCGCCCTGTGGCTTTAAGATGAAGAGCGATATATAAAAAAGAAATCGTTTAGCCTGAGTAATACTTAACCTTCTAGTGCTTTGACATATAATATTGCCGGTTAGTCTTATAACGAATGCTTTGGGTTATGCTACCATTTAAGAAAATATGTGACGTGTTGGTTTCGCTGTCAGTGTTATAGGTTAAAGGTCACCTTTTTCTTCGCGAAGTTTCGTAGGATCAAGGGAATGTGTCGCTGAGGGTGATGGTGACCTATTGGCGCGGGTACGTTGTGGAACACATGAGATGTTTGATCAAGATCGGTTCTTGTTTGATTCTGTGACACGTTTTTGTCAGACGGGGTCGTGGTTTCGCTTTCTGAAATCACATGGATCGTAGATTTCTCTGTGTTCGGTACAGAGGTCGTAGGCTGTACATTCAGTGTTTCTGGAGCTATAGAATCGCGTAGGTTGAAGGCTGGTTTGACATTTTCTATTGACATCCGTCTGGCGGCGCCGTCGACATCTATCTCTATGACGCGGTCTCCTATCCGTTTGATAACCCGATGTGGTCCGGAGTTAACAGCGTTACAGAACAATGTGACCTATATGTTCCTTTCTTGGAATACGTGTGACATTCTAGTGACATAACAGTTCTATCACTCTGTTCTATATTAGTTCCATCACAACATTCCAGAACTGTTACGTATCCTTCCGGTAACAGCGTCACAGAACAGTGAGACCTTTATGTTCTGTAATTGTTCTGGCACACGATTGTAACATTTCAAACAAATGTTGCGATTTGAATTAAACTCAATTTCACGAGGCTTTTGAAGTGACAGATTCTCAATATAACCTCAAAATAAAAAAATCTAAACATGCAATATGGATTTGCATGCAATCCATGAAACTAGTTAGAAGTAAGGTATTCGTATTCATTTGCAATTATGTATTTTTTATAATTCTCTAATATATTGCATTACTTTAGGCTCATTGTGTGTAATACTTATTCAGAATATTACACACGTATTACTGCAGTGTAATACTTATTTAACTCACACGCATGCAGAAAGTATAGTTTATTAGAATTAGTGCAAAAATTTTCAACTCATACGCATGCAAAGTATGGTCGAGAGAATATTCTTGTCGTGTTGGGACAAAATGGTCCAAACGCGGTCAAAAGTGTTAAGGCGCTTCCTCAGGCTTGAATTTTAGCCAGTGTATTACATAACAGCAGTTTCCTCCTACACGGATTAATGGTTCGATGTAATATTTTTACCACGTAATCTCAATGGCATAGTACAGAAAAAGAAAGCCTTCGTTTTTTGAAAAATGGTCTTGTTTTTGTTATTTTTTAATTAATCAAAAATGTGCTCCATTTATGCGCCTGGAAAGGAGCAATACGCCACCGAGAAAGTACCCACGATGAACCGAAAACATGCGCTTCCAATTTGAAGAGCACAGACGGATGATGGAGTGTGCCATTTCTTGACGACACTTTACCCCGGGCAGTCCATCGTAACTCACCCGACCTTCCTATTGTTAGAGCGCTACATGATTCGATACGGTTGAACGACATTGATAATAATTCAAATATTAAGAAATTGAATTTTATTATGCTGCATTAGATTCCTTACATAATGACGAGACGATTAAAACAAGATAGAAAAAAATCGGTTAACCCGTTCAATTTCTATTGTGAGGTTTGGTAATTTTGCATTTTATTTAAGATTACCTTCAATATTGAGAATATTGACCCATTTTCCTTATTTTGTTTTCAAATTATATCGAAACCGCGACGAAAATGAATGTCGAAATATCCAAACAATATAAATAATTTACAGGATATCGTACCTTCTAGGACAGAAGGAGCAAAAGTGGATGACGTACACGTTCCAGTTGCGTCGGGATTGGTTGCTTTAAGGAACTATGATCGTAGCTTCCGAAGCCTAAAACTTCTCTCATAATAAATAATAATAATAATACAAACATACCATGTATGTCTACTAATTAAGTGCTATGTGTTAGGCACCCTGAAGAATTTATTGTTGTTGGTTTCATTTATTGAACCTTGTTGATATTATGAAAAATGCAATGATTTTGTCGAATTTTATTTTATTTTCATTGTGAATGAAAGTTTCTCTTTTTTCGATCATGTGGTAATCTACTGTGCTTATGTGTGACATGTTGGTTAGGAATACTTTACGTAATTTTCAGCTATTCATCCGGAATTTTCGGGAGTGAGTTCGGGATTTCTTTCGTTTAATCTGAGATTGTTCGAGAACATTATTTCGGGAACAATTCGAGCTATCAGTACGGAATTTTGAGAAATTTCTGTAAATTTCTGATTTTACTAGGACTTTTTCGAGTTTAACAGAATTTCGGAATCGCTTGAAAATTTCTTTTCGAATTTCGTGAGCATAGTCGGAATTTGGTCTGGAAGTACGGAATTGTTCAGAACTTTAAAATTTAAGAATTTTCGTGAGATCTTTGCGATTTCGGTGAGATTTCTGTAGGATTTTCGCGATTTCAGAATTAGAGTAGGGATTTTCAGCTTTCAACATTTCAAAATGGAGAACTTCACTAATCAAGTAGATAGGTTGTGGGCGGAAACCACTGACTCAATTATAAATTGGGCAAGTTTGCTGACTAAAGAGGAACTGCGGGAAACTCTAGACTATCTCAACTTATCCACTGATGGAGATGACATGGCGATGAGGTGGCGCCTGGTAAGGTTCCACCAACATTGCCGTCACGTGCATCAGTCGTGGAAAAAGAGTGGGAAGCGAGACTTGACAGCCGAGATCGAAAGGATTCACGTTTCGCGAAACGCTACAAATGTAGTTACACCAACTACTCTCAGCGTCCCTACGACAACGTCGCGCGTACAGCCAACGGGCTTCTCAACGGAGTACACCACGTTTGCGGTTACGGAACCCTTGTTCACACCAGCAACTAATGTTGGCAGCGTAACTTTCGCACGTAGCTTGACGAACGTAGTTACGTTTTCTCCGCTTACACATACCGCACCTTTGTACACACCCACGAGTCGTTCGACTATGATCCCTACAGCCTTTCCGGAAGTAATCCAGTCAACTGGAATAAGGATGACTCCGTTCACAATTAAAGGAAAATTTAAAGGTAATTTTAATCAAGTCGTGATTAGAGAGAAAAGGAATAGCATGTTGTTCGTAGGAGACAACCTTTTCAATATCGTTCACAATCATTGAGTCAATACGAGTACTGGAACAATCAGTATGGTGAGTGGAATCTTGAGGTACAATCGAGAGTCCCGAAGAGTATACCAAGGATGGTAGATATTTAGAATGATTGGAAGTAAGATTTAAATTAGGTTTCAAATCTCCAGTACGTATAATGTTATTAAAGTTAGAAAGAAGTGAAAAAATTATCGATTCTAGCTTTGTGCAATAGGAGGCATTGGGTGGTTGACGGAGAGTACCTCCGAACACACGATATGTCAGAGACGAGGCAACTCACTATAATCTGCCTTTTTAGATCCTCCATTTTGTATTTTAATAATTCGACCTAAAATTCGTATTCTGCGACCATTATAACCCCCCGATTACGCACTTTTAACACAAACCATCAACTTTTCCAAATTTTCGATGCGATTTTAAATCCGCAATTTGAATTTTGTATTTTTTACCAAAAATTCGGGTTCAGCGACCAACAAAACCCCCGAGTACACACTGTTAGCCCAAACCGTCAACTTTTCGCAATTTTCGCCTTTTTGAATCCGCCATTTTGAATTTGGCACGTTTCACAAAAAATTCGTATTCAGAAACCACCAAAATTCTCATGACGCACTTTTATCCTAAACCGTCAACTTTTCCAAATTTTCGCCGTCATTTTGAATTTTGTATTTTTGACCAAAAATTTGTATTCAGCGACCACTAAAACCCCCGAGCACGCACTTTCAGCCCTAATCAGGATGTCGATTTACGAAATCATGTCCACTTTGTTGAGAATTTGTCTAGAGATATACGTCACTGTCTTCGACACTGTTTATTATCCCTTTTGTATCTTTTTTATTTGTACTCATTACCGATTTTATAATTTGAATTGTAATTACTTAGTTTGGGGTGTGTTAATAATTGTTCTTTGTCTCAGTCAATTTTTACGCGTGCTGCGTGAGTTTTTTTATTTTTGAATTGTTTTTTTATGAAATGTTTCTCCTAATATATCCATGGATAACTTGAGCATTTGCCATGTGAACGTCCAGTCTCTCTTCGCACATTTTCTAGAATTCAAGCATTTCTTCAGTACATGTTCCTACCATATAATAGCTGTTTCTGAGACCTGGCTAACTCTAAATATACCCTCTAGCCTCGTTAAAATTGACAACTATTGGCTCTTTCAAAGAGACAGAGATTGGCTCGTCAACCATCAAATGAACCTCTATCAAAGCAAGAAAAATTGCAAACTTATGACGATTACCTAACGAATTTTCTAACAAAATTATATGAAATGAGAACTCAAGCGAGACAAAATTTAATTGCAGGAAAAGGAAACGTGAAAATTGACATAAAAGGCAAACCTGCAGTAGTACACGTCAATAGACTTAAAAGTTCACACATAAAATGTCAAACCGTTAATAATTAAACGACAAGCCTTTATCATTTTAATTTCAGGTGGATCCCATCCTCTGTCAGCGTATAGACTCTCTTACCGTCGTTTTTATGCACCAAATTGATCTTCTTATGTTATGGGCATATTTATTTCACACGGAAATTTTCAAAAGAAATGATAGCGGTATTACTAAATTGGCACAAAACCTTAGAAGCATAGAAACAACTAGGGATATAATCCTCAAAATTAAAACCAGAGGACCAAAAGATTATGAAAAATTGATTTTGAGCCATCAACTATCGGATCACGCAGTTTCAGCCGACGTATTGAAATATATGCAGTAAAATATTTATTTCAGACAAATGGATCCAATTCACCGCAAATAAATCGAGGCTCTTATCAACGTATTTGCTTATTCAATCGACATGATTATTCGCTGACCATTTTTAATTCAAACTGGAATTTTTTATCACGATGATTGCAAAATTCCTGAATGGGGTAAGGATCTTGCCAACTCATTCACAATTATTGATATTATGTTAACAATTAAAACAAGAGGACCACACGCATACAAAAATCTCATCCTCGTCATACGCCTATAAGGTCATGTTTTACTGGCCGACGTTCTGGCTCTAATAAAATACGTATCTAGTTCTAAATCAAAAAAGTATCACTCTATAATATAATATGCATGGTAATAAATCATCAGAGAAGAAAAATATAAAAATTATTCACGTTCATAATAAATCAATAATGACGTAATTAAAAGTATCCATAAATAGAACAAGTCGCTAATTTGGAACCTCCTTTTTCCATAAATGGATTTACGAGGCTTCCTTTTGGATCTGTTCACTGCATACTTACTTTATACAACAACAATCCATGCCATCGTTGGATATGACTGTGGCCCGAATCAACTGAATATAACAGCCGTGTCTTTATTAGAGGTAGGAGGATGTGATATACCTTCACCCAAATTAAACATCGAGTCGGTATATAAACATACAATTACTGCAAATAACCGATTATAGTAATACAAAAGTCATACAATGTAAAGTAGAAGTAAAACGGGAACAAGTATAATAGCATAGCATCTTTCAAATTTAGTCCAGGACAAAACCAGGGCCACTTTTCAAGTTTCACGACCTCGACAGCGTCATCGCTAGAGTCCAGGGTCGCGTCCCCAGAGATTTCCTGGTCAGCAGGTTTCAGAAGTGAATATTCTTGAAGTGTAATAGCATAGCGTCAATTAAATTTAGTCAAGGACAGAACCAGGGCCACTTTTCAACTTTCACGACCTCGACAACGTCATCGCCAGTGCACAGGGTCGCGTCCCCTGAGATTTCGTGGTCAGGGGTTTTCAGAAGTGAATATTGTTCAAGTATAATAGCATAGCATCTTTCAAATTTAGTCCAGGACAAAACCAGGGCCACTTTTCAAGTTTCACGACCTCGATAACGTCATCGCTAGAGTCCAGGGTCGCGTCCCCAGAGATTTTCTGGTCAGGAGGTTTCAGAAGTGAATATTCTTGAAGTCTAATAGCATAGCACCTTCTAATTTAGTCAAGGACCAAACCAGGGCCATTTTTCAATTGTCACGACCTCGACAACGTCATCGCCAGAGCACAGGGTCTCATCCCCTGAGATTTCGTGGTCAGGAGGTTTCAGAAGTGAATATTCTTCAAGTGTAATAGTATAGCTTCGATTAAATTTACTCAAGGACAAAACCAGGGCCACCTTTCAAGTTTCACGACCTCGACAACGTCATCGCCAGAGTCCAGGGCCGCGTCCCCAGAGATTTCGTGGTCAGGAGGTTTCAGAAGTGAATATTCTTGATGAGTAATAGCATAGCATCAATTAAATGTAGTCAAGGACAGAACCAGGGCCACTTTTCAATTTTCACGACCTCGACAACGTCATTGCCAGAGCACAGGGTTTCATCCCCTGAGATTTCGTTGTCATGAGGTTTCAGAATTGAATATTCTTCAAGTCTAATAGCATAGCATAAATTAAATTTAGTCAAGGACAAAACCAGGGCCATGTTTCAATTTTCACGACCTCGACAATGTCATCGCCAGAATACAGTGTCGCTTCCCCTGAGATTTATTGTCAGGAGGTTTCAGAAGTGAGTATTCTTCAATTGTAATAGCATAGCATCAATTAAATGTAGTCAAGGACAAAACCAGGCCTACTTTTCGATTTTCGCGACGTCGAGAACGTCATCGCCAGGGTCCAGGTTCGCGTTCCTTGAGATTTCGTGGTCAGGACGTTTCAGAAGTGAATATTCTTGAAGCCTAATAGCATAGCATCTTTTAGATTCAGTCAAAAACAACAACAGGGCCATTTAATGGATACTTTTTTTCTAACACTTTTTATACGGTGGCTATTCTCATTAAATTCCGAAATATGCGTGAAGGTTTATTTCGAAAAATATTGATCTTATTTCATTTTTTCAAATTGTACTTCAATCACATTACAAAACTACACATCTCAAGCCATGAAACAACTTCCTATCCTTATTTCTTTTCAAGACAATATGTTTGTGGAAAAAGGTATGTGATGGGTAAACAAATCTTTCCCCGAATTGTTTGCGGAGGGATAACTTCGACCTTGGAGGAATTGGATGACGCCTCATTCAAGCTGCTGTTCTCACACAGAGTATATCCCTTAAAGAGCGCATTTGCAGGCTCACTTTTGGCTCGCTCAAGATTTACTCTCAGTCCCTGGTCTGCCGGGGTTTCATACGAATATTCAGTTTTTTGTTAGTTTCGTTACAAGTTAAGGGCCTTCCATAAACCACGTGGTTTCTTCAGGGGGGAGGGGCTTCGACAAAAGGTCACGTTGGTCTACATGGGCGAGGGGGGGTTCCGAGTCCGAGTCACGTGGCTTTACACTTAGGTGTTACAAAAAAAACGCATGGCCAGAAAACAGAAAATTTTTTACTGAAAACAATAATAAGTCCAAAAATATCACAACATTTGAATGATTCAATGATTAAAAAAATGATTGACTCTTTTGTTCATCATTTTTTTCACTATTACATAGTACAAGAGTTTATATAGGTGGTGGGACACTCTCTATCTAATGTCGATATGGTACAGAACAGTTTTGTACAAAAATGAACAAATCAGGCTACAGTGTATACGCAGAACAAAGAACCGTAAAATTTATAACACGATCGGTACAAATATGGACAACATGACTTTTTATTAGATTTCACAGGAAGTTCGGTTAGATCTACTGATTTTCTGTAGATTTCACCTAATACTGACAAAAAGGGATCATACGAACTCTATAATAGATAATACACTGTTAAAAATGTTATGAATTTTAATACACGTTAATACATGAAGTGTATTTGAAAATTTGTAAATTAAAAACTTTTGAATTACATTTTACTCAGAAAAAAGATCATCTCCTTTCACTCCGCTGGGATTCGAACACCAGGTCAACTGATTTCCGGTCAGGTGCTCTATCACTGAGCTACTAGAGAGATCAGAGGAGGATTTCTTTTTTCTGAATCACGCTTTATTTAGCAAAATGTTACATATAAATTTTTAATAGAAATCTGTATTATCATCGGAGAAGGTAACGGATCGAGAAGAGAAATCCACACATTCCTTTCCTTTCTTTGGATATAGTGCGCCAGAGATTTCCTCCGGCGTTAGGTTTAACATTTTCTCTGCTAGGCATTCTGTTTGTGATGTATTTTTCGTATTCTCTTAACAAATTTTCTTTCCCATCAGTTAATCCTTCCTCATCCGAGATAAGTTGGTCTGCTTCCATACGTCGTTGAAAACGGACGTTCGAAGCATGAGCTATATCTGAGGCTGGTGACTCTTCTCTTTCCGTGGACGTTTCGGCTAATACTACGTCTGTTTCATTCTGCGAATCAAATTTCGGTGGCGTATTCTGTAGGGGGTGGTCTTCTTGAATAGGAAGTAGTCTGGATAGGCAGTCGGCAGCATATTCTCTTTTCCTTTTACCTGTTCTATGATGTATTGATATTCCGCCAAACGTGATCTCCATCGTATCAATCGTGAAGAGGCATCCTTTACATTGCGTAACCATATTAATGCTTGATGGTCCGTTTGGATTGTGAACTTCCTTCCCAATAGATATTGTCTTAATCTTTTTCAAGGCCAAACTATAGCTAACAGTTCCTTTTCTGTTGTAGTGAAATTGATCTCGGCTTTATTCAACGTTCTTGATATATAGCAACAAGGGTGGCCGTTCTAGGATAGTACTGCTCCTAATTCATAATTAGATGCGTCTGTTGTTAATGTAAATTTTGCCTTGTAGTCCGGAAACCTCAAAACCAGTGCTGAACATGATAATCCATTTATTGTATCAAAAGATTCTTGGCAATTTTTTGTCCAGTCGAAAGGTGTTTCCTTTTGCGTTAAAATTGTGAGCGGTTCACAAATTTGTAAGAAATTTGGTATGAATTTCCTATAGTACCCTGCGAGTCTCAAAAAACTCTAAACTTGGGTGACATTCTGTGGCGATTTGAAATCACGCACCGCTTGTATTTTTGCAGGGTTAGGTTTCACACCGTCCTTGGTTATGAGGTGTCCCAAGTATTCGAGTTCCGGACGTAGATACTCGCACTTATCGGGCTCTAGTTTTAACCCTTCTTTTCTTAGTCTTTGAAATAACTTTATTCAATTCTCATTATGCTCTTTCAAGGTTGACCCAAATACGACAATGTCATCGAGATAAACAAAACATTGCTTTCCTACTAATCCTCTCAAGGCGTTGTCCATCATTCTTTGAAACGTTGCAGGCCCATTTTTAAGACCAAATGGTAATCTATTAAATTCAAAATGACCTTCAGATGTCGAGAAAGCCGTGTATTTCTTTGATGTTTCACTCATTGGGATTTGGTAGGGCTATCAATTGAATTATTATGAATCCTAATAAAAATTGCAATTTAGCTACAATTACTAGCTTTTCATTAAAAATGTTAATATTTTTTGCCTAAATATCGAACTCTGTATTAAATTTTTCAATGAGGATTCATCTTCTTTGATTGAAATTCGGTTAAAAGTTGAAAAATTGATCTTTTTTGTGTGCACAACTTTTGTCAATTCATATTTTTTCGTATCTTGCATATTTTGACCGCAAAATGGAATTTTTCATTATTTTTTTTGTCCGATAAAAAATTGAATTTTCGATTTTTCAACAAAATTAAAAAAAAAGTATTATAAAAATATTTTTGGGTGTTCAAAAAGAAACATTTTTCTTCCATTCAATTTTTTTCATATCGTGTGTTTTTCGGCTTTGAAATGTTCATTTTCGTTCGTTTTTGGGGATTTTGTAAATGCTGTAAATTCAGTAATTTTTGTTTTACCAAAACAAGTCATTCGGATAAATTGTTTGTATTTTTTATTACTGCGAATATCCGTACATAAAATTTTTTAATTTGAAAAAACTGGTCTCAAAAATTTTGAAAAAGCGCTCACTTTTTGAATTTTTATCAAAAATGGCTGGCTAACGAACTTGACCTTTATTTTAAGATACTTGAAGAGTATACCAAAGCCCAATCAAATCTTAGGACTTGAATCTCTAATTTTATTAGGATGTTTCGAAATGTAAAAATTCAATTTGCTTGTACGCAAAATTCTGCAGCTTCCATGACAAATGCATCAGCTTGATTGCAAACTGTGACAGCTAGTTACTACATGCAAATATCACGATGTGCACCGACTTACACATGATTACGGTTACTCAAAATGTATTTATTTACAACGGTATTTGCGACCATTTTGAGAATTTTAAACACGTTAGGCCGCTCCGAATGTATTTTTCTTATTAACTATTTATTTTCAGCTAATGTTTGTTGCATTTAAGGAGATATTTTATGAAAATAGACACAAAAAATATATAATAAAATAACACATAATAAAATAATTCTATGTGTAATGTTCTATATTATCGATCCACATTTTTTAATAGAAAACTCCTTGAAGGAAAAAATTGTTTAAACAATGACACGACGTTTTTAACAGAATTTACTACAGCTCGAAATCATTCAATATTATGTTTAATTCAGAAAATACGATTAAAAAAATATTGTTGAAAAAATAATTTTTAAACAAGTTATATTTTTTTAGACAATTACAAAAATGGTTAATATATTCTTTCTATACACTATACTAAAAGTTTTTAAGTTTTGTGCAATTGTGAAGTGATATATGAAAAAGTGTGTATTAAAGTCAGTAAACGTTTTATATGAAAAATTAACTTCATCTGTTCTCTCGTGCAACATTAGATAGTCATCACCGTCTACTTTTCGCCGAATAATATTAAAATATAAAAGTTTTTAAGTTTTTTGCATTTGTGAAGTCATATATGAAAAAAGTGTGTATTAAATTCAGTAAAAGTTTTATATGAAAAATCAAGTTCATCTGTTCTCTCGTGCAACATCGGACTGTCATCACCGTGTACTTTTGGCCGAATAATATTGAACCATGAAAGTTTTTAAGTTTTGTGGAGTTGTGAAGTGATATGTAAAAAAGTGTGTATTAAAATCAGTAAAAGTTTTTATGAAAATTTAACTTCATCTGTTCTCTCTTACAACATAAGACTGTCATCACCGTGTACCTTTCGCCGAATAATATTAAAACATAAAAGTTTTTGTTTTTTTTGCAATTGTGAAGTGATATATAAAACAGTGTGTAATAAAATCAGTAAAAGTTTTGTATGAAAAATTAACTTTATCTGTTCTCTCGTGCAACATGAGACTGTCATCAACCTGTACCTTTCGCCGAATAATATTAAAACATACAAGATTTTGAGTTTTTTTCAATTGTGAAGTATATATATAACAGTGTGTATTAAAATCAGTAAAAGTTTTATATGAAAAACTAGCTTCATCTGTTCACTCGTGCAACATCAGACAGTCATCACCGTGTACCTTTCGCCAAATAATATCAAAACATAAAAGTTTTTAGGTTTTTTGCAATTGTGATGTATATATAAAAAATCTGTAATAAAATCATTAAAAATTTGTATGAAAAATTGACTTCATCTGTCCACTCTTGCAACATCAGACGGTCATCAACCTGTACCTTTCGCCGAATAATATTAAAACATACAAGATTTTGATTTTTTTTCAACTGTCAAGTATATATAAAAAAGTGTGTAATAAAATCAGTAAAAGTTTTATATGAAAAATGAACTTCATCTGTTCTCTCGTGCAACAGCAGACAGTCATCGCCGTCTACTTTTCGCCGATTAATATTAAAATATACAAGTTTTTCAGTTTTGTGCAATTGTGAAGTAATATATAAAAAAAGTGGGTATTCAAATCAGTAAAAGTTTTATATGAAAAATTAACTTCATCTGTTTTCTCGTGCAACATCAGACTGTCATCACCGTGTACTTTTCGCCGAATAATATTGAAAGATAAAAGTTTTTAAGTTTTGTCTTGCTTACCTTCTAGGACAGAAGGAGCAAAAGTGGATGACGTACACGTTCCAGTTGCGTCGGGATTGGTTGCTTCAAGGAACCATGATCGTAGCTTCAGGAGGCTAAAACTTCTATCTATAATAATAATGTGATAATGTAATTTGAATGTAATAAAAGATGTAATGAAAATGTAATTAGATACAGTATAATAATAATAATAATATAAAATGTTATGTAATAACGTAACGGCAGATTACTCTTTTGCCAGTACCGGCAGGGAAGTTTTATGTCGGTACCGGCAGAGAAGTTTTTGCCAATAACGGTCGAGCATCCACTGCCTGCACATAAACATAAATATAGCTATAACCTTATTAACAATAAGTACAACTTTTCTATCTCAATTATGTTATTAAAATCAAAACCATTAGAACGTTCTGAGCAATTGTATTCTTATAAGATAATATATGCACTATGTTAGTAATAAGAATTAGGAAAAGCAATACAAATTTCAAAATGATCAAAACTTTTCTTTTCACCAAATTCTGTTTTTTTTTTCTTTTATTAATTGCTTCCAGTACTTCGATAACCTCTTCAATTGAATGATATTGTGCTTCAAGATTTTGTGGACTAATTTTGACACTGCAATATATTTTTCCGTAATTTTTACTGTAATCCAATACTTGATCAAACATGTAACCGGTAATTTTTCATACCCATTTAATTATTTTTTTTGCATTTCTCCCTTTCACTTTTTAATTTCTAGTTTTTGACGTGGAAACATCTTAGATAGCTATAACTCTGACTTGGATCATAGTTTACGATGCATGTACTGTTTATTTTTGTCGCTTTGTTCATCAGTTTGTACCTTTCGTTTTTCATTTTCATTTACTGAACCATCATTACTGAATTCGAAACATAATTTCATATATCATTTACTATGTACTTCTATAAAAATTTGTACTAAAAATCCAGATATGATGGCACATTTCTCAGAACCAAAAGATCTTCCACCAGAGCAGGTGGGAACATATAGGTGTTACTACGCGCCGTCATTTTAGATTGTTTTTCCAAAGTTGAATGCAAATGTTTCGATTTGCAAAATTATTTGATCTGAAACGTAAGAGGGCACCCATGTAAAGCCGTGTACAAATAAAAGTTAGTAAATGATAAATTTAAATTAAGAATTTAAAGCTTTTTCGGGTTTCAATCGCGTGCAAAACTACGAAACTTGCCAACGTTTCGTGAACATTGCAGTTCACTTCTTCAGGGCTGACCTGAAACTGAAGTTATGTCAACAATATTTGCGTCTTAAATTAACCTAAAAATTTCATTTTACGTGCATGAAGCGGTTGACTTTCAACCAAGCGAGTAACTGAATGTCATATTACAATCATCAGTTGACTTTCAACCGCCGAATGATCCTTTTGGTTACATCTGAAATTTAGCCTACTTTTTTTACTGAAATTCAGATTCTTGTATTACTGTGTAGCGGGTCAGGGAGCTACCTATAGAAAAGAACCATGGAGTACCTTCAAGCCTAATCCAAAATTGTTAAGAGATTCTAAACCTTGTTCAAATTATAACAGTTTATCATCAAAAATACAATTAATTCACAATGAAAAACACTAACATATCATGACAGAAAATTGTTGAGAATTGCAAATCTTCTCCGAAATCTCATAATTTTTGTTTATAATAACCGATTTCCTAGGAAAAATGTTAATATAACCTGAAACTCTTCGAAAATTGTCAATCTTGTTCGAAATATAATAATTTTTATTATCAAGAAATTTGTAAGAAATTTTCATTGTTCTTCAAAACTTTATGATTTGTATCAAAATTCTTTTAAAAAAATACTGATTTCCGGCGAAGGGCACTAACATAAAACATATATTATATTTCCTATATAATTTGTCAGATGATTCAAAAGGTTTAACTCAATCACGCAACAGTATTGAACAGAACAAATTTTTCTCAGTATGCATACGTTTTTTTTATTTTCTATGATTTTACTTATTAAAAGAAATTATTTGTAGACTTTATTTTTTTAAATTTTAAACTTGAGATATCAAACAACTTTTAGTACTGAATCGCCAATTAGGTTTTCAACAATAATCATTGCGTGATTTCCTGTGTGGAAAAATTTCGTGGCGTTGTACTGTTTCTGTCTTGTCTGCCTTGAGTCGATACTGGAACGTCACAGGCTAACTGTCCAGTGACTAGACTGGGATCTAACGGTCGGATCGACTAGTTTCTAGACAGATCGTCTATTTTGATAAAAAATAATTAATAATGAATATAATTAATTATTATTGCATAAAAGTCTAATATATAGATTTTGCAGTTAATTAAAAATAAGAAATAAAGTTTTCGCACAAAAACAAAAGAAAAAATGAGTTTCCGCAAATCTTGTAAGAATTTAAAAAATGGTAAGGCTGCTGGTGTAGACAGTATTAGCGCTGAAATGCTTAAATACGGTGGCGATTACATACCTCACAGGTTGTGCGAACTGATAAATTTATGTATCGAGACGAGACAAGTCCCAGACGATTGGAGAAACGATTTTCAGGTTACACCGTTATAAAAAATCAAACTTTAGTATTTTAAATTTTGTTTGTTTCCCAAATTCTGGGAGACACGACTTTCCTCTATTGCTCCTCGAAAATGAATAACTGTTTCTAATCAAATTTTTTGGCCTTAAACACGTCATTTCAGAAGTCTGCTTCTGCCTTCTACACAAAAATCGATATTATTGAGATTTTTTGCGGAACCAAAAAAAAAAAAACTTTTAGGATGCCGAGCTGTGATTCCTATTTTACAAAACGCTTTTTCGCTCTCTTGAAAAATGCGGATTTTTTTTTATCTAGTTCTATACTGCCACCCTTCATTTAAACTTTTAATTATAATAACAAGAACTACTGGATCACAGATCTTCATAAATTCATATAAAGAATAATATAACCTTCGCCCTCCTTCATCGTATAACAAAGTAGAAGAAATACGAGCCATGAGTCTGGAGAATCTCACAAAGGTTAGGACAGGATAGCGGGACTTTATCCGCGGAAGTTCGCCTCGCCTCTTCACCTATACAGGGATTTAACGCTGTATCAGTTTCAAAAATATCTATATAGTATAATCGCGACGATAGCACCAATTTCATGGCCTTCAGTAGGACGAAACCTTGTCATCAGGCCCTGACAACTTGGTTATCCGCGAAGGAGACTAAAATGGATAAAGAACCGTTCAGAATTTTATATAGGAACTTTAGCCGAGCGGAATATAAATTCAAATTTCAAGGTACACACTTTTTATACAAAATTGTCCGGATTTTAGTTAAAAATGACCTTGACCCGGTTCTAGCTAAATCCAAATCTGCTTGCTTTTGAACGAAATGATGGTCGACTGAATACTTACATTGCAAACTAGTAAAATGGTTATAAAAAGTAAGAGAAATAATTGTCAGTGTCTAGAATGTATTATATTGATCCCAAAAGACACTAAACGAAGAGACTTTTGATATCAATATTTGACTCATTCTATATCTATAATTGAAATAAAATGTAAGAATTTAGAGATAATCGGGGTACTGTTATAAAGATTCCTACACTGTTAAAAATAATATTAAATTTAATATACCCATGTATATTAAAATTGAGATATCAAGCATATAAAATCGAAATTAGGAGCGTGTATATTAAATTTCATATACGAGGGCTGTTTGATAAGTCAGTGACTTTTTGAATTTTTTTGCTTAGTAACTTTAAATGCACCACTGATCCCGTCAACGCCATCTATGAATAGACTACTGTTAAATTTTGAGCAAGCTGGGTGATCTTTTTCTTTGAGAAAATTGTATTGCTAGACCCGACAGTCTCCCTTCTGCAAAGTACGATATTTCTTGCTTTCATCTATAATCTAAAATTGTCAAGTTCATCAAACATCCTCTATCTGCTTCAAATGCTTGTTTTCAAGGATGGGGACAAAAAGTATGGTGTGTATCAAGGGCGTAAAGCTATTTTGCCTCATGTTACTGCCACCCTCGCTTCGCTCGGACAGCAAATTCACACTCGTCAAAATAGCCTTCTTTACGCCCTTGATACACAATATACTATTTGTCTTCCTTCCTTTTTTATATTACTCATTACTAAAATTTTAGTAATAATTAAAAAAAAAAATTATTTCATCACTCACATGTATAATTGTACATCTTTTTTGAACATTTACATATAGAGGAATCCATCCAATCTTACTAGTGTACCTGGGTTTCCCATCCCACAGAAGTTCGGCAGACATTAACGTCATTAACACTTTAACTTAACCTCTAGTTATCTAGTACTCTTCTTACCCCAAATACCATAACTCCCAGTAAGCCTCCAGGTAAACTAGCCTGTCATACTCAATCCTGTGGGAGTCCCTAATACCGTCTGCAGCCGGATTTTTCTTGTAAAAGCGCCATCCTCGGTATCAAACCTCCCACGCTCGAAAGTAGTAACTACTAAACGCAGTGAAAGCACGACTAAGCGAGAATCCCGAACGGTCACCCCCATCCGAGCGTTAACCGCCCTCGTTTCCGTGCTTAACATTCGAGATCTCGACGAGTCGAGAATCACCACCCAGCTACTGCCGTCAGTAATATAGGTAATAATTGAGGCGCCGGATGCAAAAAGGAGATATAAAATTATTTTGCTGGAGTGGGGAGGCTCCTAGGCACTTGAGAATAAAGTTTTGATTTTTAATTTTTTAAATACGCAATTGTATTGAAAATTCAATTACGCATATTTTTCTTCAAATAGAAAAAGTTGTAGCTTTTTTAGTTTTTGAATTATGTGCAAAAAACTGTTTTTTATCTGATTAAAATATTTCGCCTTTTTTCACTTCAACTCGTGACGAATTCGGAGCTTTTTAATATTTTTTAGTGAAATTCATAAGAAGTATGCATTGACAACTTCTGCGACCGGTGACGTCAGCTAAAGTTAAAAATGTTAATTTAAAAAATAGTTAATAATTTTTTGCCGGGGCATTGCACAATTCGTGCACAAACAACTTTGATCGTTTCGGGAGTCGAGCGAATTTTGAGCAAGCAAAAACTGTCAGTGAGAAACTGACTCAGGGACCTCAGAACGAGGCGATTAAATGAAAACGAACGAAGTTAAATCTCACATAAAACTATTACCTTCTCATAAGCATGAGCATTTAAAAATTTACTTACCCATCACAGATTGGTCGACTGCTTGATTTGGGTTACTCGAAGAAGGTTGGTTTTGCCGGCGAATGGGCAATTTCAGGTGCCGAGGAACTCTAGGTGAGTCTATAAAAGAAGAAGGAGAATCTATAAAAACAAGTACAGATGGTAAAGTAAATGGTAGCGTACAGAGGCAGACCAAGAAAATAATTATGGGAATATGTGAATGAGATCCGGATTCGAAAATACATAAAAAGGCACAGAAACACAAGAAGTTGCATGAGTAAATATATAGACGTGAAAGAAACTAAAGTAGTATGCCAGGACAGGGAACTGAGATGACGAATAATTTATGAAAAAATGTATTATAAAGAGTGCCAGTGGAGTAAGTGACATCTAATACGAAAGACCTTGGATACTAATGAGTCCGCGTGAACAGCTTCACATAATGACTTTGTGAAGCTCTTCGTCTGGGGTGCTTACTAGAGAGATTGATCAGCAAGCTGGGCCGGAGCAGTGTTGGGGAACAAACGCGTCACTTGAATAAACCACACGTATCTGTAACGAGTTACTTGATAAAAGGTCACTTACCGTACACAGTTTGGTCTTCTGATGCCCTAAGTTCACCCACAGAAAGTTGGTTACGCCTACGAAGAGACGGGGTCCGCTGACCTTCAAATGAATCGCTTTGTGTACTGAATTCTGTGAAAAAAAGGTGGAGTTGTATGCATTTTTTATTTCAAATACATGCACTGAGAAAAGTGCGCTGCAGAAGTTGCGATTTCGTTTATTCAAACTTATGTATTGAGATGCTGCAGATTTTTGAAATCCACAAAAAGCAATCGTCAACATAAAATAAATGATTCTCTAACTCTTCAGAGACTGCACGATACTCCACAATTCGTGTTGTTAATATTTTTATAATTTAATTTAGTCTGATTTGTTTCCATTTTTATTTATATTTTATGTACCGCGTACCGTTATTACGCGCTTACCTAACCCAGCGATCCGTGTTTCTGTTTCAGTACATTCAAGATTTCAGAACATTTGAAGAATTTAAGAAATTCAGAGAATTTATAATATTCTAGGATTTCAGGGAATTCAGATAAGGACTTAGGGAAATTGTGGTATTTCATACAATTCAGAAATTTCCAGGCATTTCAAGGAATTTAGGGAATCCAAAGAGTTCAAACCATCAATAGAAAGAGCTATTGACCTACGAATTTGATCGCCAAGATCCTAGTGGCTACCAAAAGTCTCGATCTACAAGACCTGTGAGAAGCCGACGACAGAAAAGACAAGTCCTGGTCATCGATATCGGTATAATATGCCGTACGGCAAATTCAGGGGACTTACTTTGTTCTCTGCCCCAAGATAAAATGCGCGACATCTTTGCCTCTATTTCCTAGGATGGTAATGCCCAGATCACTCTTTGTCATTGTAGAATTGAAAGGCCCCCAGGGAATAAACGAGATTCAAAAAATCACGACAGCATGGCCCATACAATGTCGCAGAGCTATCCGATAATCATAATGTCATTCTAGAAAGTGAAGATGGCTCGTGATTTATGAAACATGCCGACAAGCGTGTATCGAAACGCAAGCTTTGTTCAAAGGGAAGAAAATAAAAGCAAAATTGTTCAATTGACCTTAAATGTATGGTCCATGTCTTTAGATCCTCCAATGTGATGTATAAGCAGCGACCGGCATTGGATAGAGCGAACATCTGCACATGATCACTTCCCTCACCGGCATTGCCAAAACCGACGAAGAGAGAAAGCGACCCATGCGTAGGATCAAAAACCTTCATCCACAAAACCTAACGAAGAGCATTTCGATGCCAGCATTTGTGCCAGGAATAATGCGGCCTGTTGCTGGACTTGCCGCATATGATGATGAACAACTATCAGACACAAAGGTCAGCGAAGTTAATGATACGTCAAATAATTTATCTCAACTCATTGGGCAACAAATCCATGTTTTGATAGCTGATATCGAGAAAATACATCCACGGGGGAACAAATGAAGACAGCTTATTCAGTTCACACTTGATTTAAACATTACTGCCGTGACGTTCAATTTAATTATAGAATATATGTGATAAATAAACTACAAAAAAACATTAAATCAAATGCTGCTAATCATGGGAGCCGGATTGCATAGCTACACACGATCAGCTGATCAACTCCTCGATGCCATATACGACGCTAAAAGAGGACATCTACTTCCTTTTCTGTTAACCATCAGCCAACTAGAGGTTGTATATCGACCTGTGCAGGACCGTGCTCGCTAACTCATGTTTTCTACTCGAGGACCAAAAGTCAGTATCGAGCAATTGGCACAATCATGAACATCAACGATCATGGTCAGGAATTTATCTTTACGGTTCGTAGTGGATATACCACTTCTCGGAAAATCAGATTATCAACTCTACTATATACATTCAATATCCGTTCATTGGGGAATTCAAGGAATTCATGGAATTCAAGGAATTCATGGAATTCAAGGAATTCATGGAATTCAAGGAATTCATGGAATTTAAGGAATTCATGGAATTCAAGGAATTCATGGAACTCAAGGAATTCATGGAATTCCAGGAATTCGTGGGATGCAAGGAATTCATGGTATTCAAGGAATACATGGAATTCAAGGAATTCAAGGAATTCATGGCATTCAAGAAATTCATGGCATTCATGGAATTCATGGAATTCAAAGAATTCATGGAAATCAAGGAATTCATGGAATCCAAGGCATTGATGAACTTCAAGGCATTAATGAAATTCAAGCAATTCATGGAATTCAAGGACTTCCCGGAATTCGAGAAATTCATGGCATTCAAGGAATTCATTGAATTCACGCAATTCATGGAATTCAAGGAATTGGTGAAATTCGAGGAATTCATGGAATGCATGAAATTCAAGGAACACACGGAATTGAAGGAATTCATGGAATTCAAGGGCTTCATGGAAATCAAGGAATTCATGGAATACAAGGAATTCGTCGAACTCGAGGAAATGAAATCCAAGCATTTCATGTAATTCAATCAGTTAGAGGAATTGAAAGAATTCATAGAACTAAAGGAATTCATGGAATTCAAGGAATTTATGGAATTCTACTATATCATGGAATTCTGCTGATTCATGGAATTCAACGAATTTATAAAATTCAAGGTATTCACGGAATTAAAGGATTACATGGAGTTCCAGATATACCAGAAATTCAGGGAATACATGGAATTCAACGAGTTCATGGAATCCAAGGAATTCATGGAATACAAGAAATTCATAGCAATGTAAAAAATCCTGGAATTTATGAGATTTATGGAATTCATGGAACTCATGGAATTCATAGGATTCAAGGAATTCATGAAATTCAAGGAATTCATGGCATTCAAGGAATTCATGGAGTTTAACGTATACATGGAATCCAAGGAATTCATGGAGTGCAAGGCATTAATGGAATTCGAGGCATTAATGGAATACAAGGAATTCATGGAATTCAAGGAATTGAAGGAATTCATGGAATTCAAGGAAATCATGGCATTCAACGAATTCATGGAATTCAAGTAATTCATGGCATTCAAGGAATTCATGGAATTCAAGGAATTCATGGAATACAAGGAATTCATGGATTTCAAGGAATTCATGAAAACCAAATAATTCATGGAATTCAAGGAATTCATGGAATTCAAGGAATTCATGGAATTCAAGGAATTCATGGAATTCAAGGAATTATGAAGAGCGTCAGCACCGACATTATGATGTAGCGGGCATTATACTTCTCAAGGTTAAATATTGATAAACATGCTCTCTACGTAGCAACCATCACCAAATTTTCTTATTATCTATGAAGCTGATAAAAATGAAATTGAAATCTTGAACAATTTTTTCGAATCTCTTTATATCCCTTGACACCTTTGAAAGAACTTTCGAATCCATTAAAGTTCTTGAAATCTGTTAAAATTCTTAGAAATCCCGCGAGATAGTAAAAATCCCCTTAAATGTTTAAAATCCCTGAAGAACCTATAAAATTCCTTAGATCTTCTGAAATCTATTCGAATCCCTCAAGATCTCCGTAGATGTTAGAAAATCTATGAAATCCTCTAAATGTATTGGATGGTGAAGCTGATTAACATAAGAAAGCTGTTAATAAAGAACCTGTAAAGTCGATGAAATTTTTCAGAATAAAGGAGTAAATATATAGGACTGGAAAGGAAAGAGATACGTCAGCCATGGAAACCATACAAAAGTTGCTCCCTGAAAATAAACTTAGAACTCGTGTTAGTAACCTTTCTGAAGGAATGCATTAAACATTTTCCAGGCAAACTGTAGACGAAAGTCTTGGTAGTTTTGATATTTCATCAAGCGATATGTATGAATTTCCACCAGCGGAAAATGTTTTACGACTCAATGAAAGTTTGGCTAGAAGATTCAGAGTAAATGTTGACATAATTTTAAATACTGCGAAGAATCCAATACAAAATTTGAAAATATTGGAAGAGTTTGAAGGATTCAGCTATGAAGTAATAAATATTGCAGCAGCTTCATAACATATCCAATACCAAATGATTAACAAACGTAGCTTATTACGTACACTGGTCAAGAAACTTATTATCCAGCTTGAAACAAAACAGGGAAGTTACTTATTTCAAAATAAAGTCAAGCCTCACCAAGTTAATCTTCTTGATTTTAAAAATTGACCACAAAAAATGTTTTATGTATGGATGATAAATCTACTACTACTCAATTGATGCAGATTAAGCAATACATTCTGGACAAGAAGTTTAAATCAAACCACTTTCTTTCAACAGTACGGCAACATTTACCGACCGGATCCAACATCATAGATCATTAAATAATTATTTATATCTGAGAGCAATGGAAGTACTATTTCTTGTAAAAACGTTATAAATGTTTGAGATTTTAAACTTTTGGACAATACTGGGACATAGAAGCATTAGAGAAAAATGTCCTTAAATTGTCCAAGCTCATTTGGAAGCTATTGGGTCACGAGGTTTCAAAAGTGGATATTCCTCAAGTTCCATCCCAAATTATCATATAAATTTAGTAAAGGAAAAGACTATGTCCATTTTGTGACTTCCATTTCCTCGACAACGTCATCGCCTGAGTCCAGGTTCCCGTCCCCTAGGATTTCGTGGTCATTAGGTTTCAGAAGTGGATATTCTGAAAGTCTCATAGCAAAGGACCAATTAAATTTAGTCAAAGAAACAGCTAGGGCCCTTTTCCCATTTTCATTTCCTCGGCAACGTCATCGCCTGTGTCCAGGTTCCCGTCCCCTAAGGTTCCGCGGTTACGAGGTTTCAGAAGTGAATATTCTTCGAGTCCCATCTCAAACTATCTTCGAAATTTAATCAAGCAAAACCCAGGTGCCATTTTTCAATTTTCACTTCCTCGACGACGTCATCGGCAGAGTCCAGCTTCGCGTCCCCTAAGATTTCGTTGTCAGTAGGTTTCAGACGGGGATATTCTTCAAGTATCATAGTGAAGGACCAATTAAATTTAGTCAAAGAAACAGCTGGGGCCCTTTTTCCGTTTTCATTTCGTCGACAACGTCAGCGTCTGAATCCAGGTTCCCGTCCCCTAAGGTTCCGCGGTCACGAGGTTTCAGAAGTGGATATTCTTCAAGTCTAATAGCAAAGGAACAAGCAAATTTAGCCAAAGAAACAACTAGGGCCCTTTTCCCATTTTAATTTCCTCGACAACGTCATAGCCTGAGTCCAGTTTCCCGTCCATTAAGTTTTCGCAGTCACGAGGTTTCAGAAGTGATTATTCTTCAACTCCCATCCGAAATTAGCATTTTAATTTAGTAAAAGAAAGACTGTCCTTTCTGTGATTTTCACTTCCTCGACAACGTCCTCGCCAGAGTCCAGGTTCGCAGCACCTAAGATTTCGTGGTCAGTAGGTTTCAGAAGTGGATATTCTTCAAGTCTCATAGCAAAGGACCAATTAAATTTAGTCAAAGAAACAGCTAGGGCCCTTTTTCCGTTTTCATTTCCTCGGCAGCGTCAGCGCCTGAATCCAGGTTCCCGTCCCCTAGGATTTCGTGGTCATTAGGTTTCACAAGTGGATATTCTTCATGTCTCGTAGCAAAGGACCGATTAAATTTAGTCAAAGAATCAGCTAGGGCCCTTTTCCCATTTTCATTTCCTCGACAACGTCATAGCCTGAGTTCAGTTTCCCGTCCCTAAGATTTCGCGGTCACGAGGTTTCAGAAGTGATTATTCTTCAATTCCCATCCGAAATTAGCATTTTAATTTTGAAAAGATTTCGAAAATTATTATAACAGAATCTCTCACAGAATCTGGAAGATTTGAAGGAAATTGTTTTAATTTTTCAGAATTTTAAGAAAGAATTTGGTAAAATTCGACTAAATTTAAAATATATTCAGCTTTCAAAGTTTTGGATTTAGTTAAAAAAGTAATTTGAAATATAAAAATATTTCCAAAAATTTCAAAACAAAATGTAAATTTTTGAATATTTCAGAAAAATGTTAGAAGCTTTTTAAAAAGTCTGAAAGGCTTACAAAAAATTTTCTTGAGATTCTTTGGAAAATTTTGAATAACTTTTTATCATGAAAAATCAATTTTTAAAGACAATTTGAGGACAATTTTTTCAATTTTGAAACATTTTCAAAATTTTGAGGAATAGTTCGGGTCAGTTTAAAAGATATTTAGGTATCTTCTAAAAATTAAAAAGTCCTAAATATCTTTTAAACTGACTCGAATTTTTTTTTTAATATTTTGCAACATCTTGAAAAAAAATTATACTTTTTTGACATACCTGAAATCCTCATAAAAAAATTAAAATTTTCTCAAGCATCTTAGGAAAATTACATATTTATATAACCTTGGAAACAAATAAACAGATTGTCTTATAAAATAAATAATTATTCTAAATTTCTTTTTTGTATTCAAAATTATTTATCACCTAAAATTATAATTTGGATGGCATTTTTTTTCAATGCTGAACAATATTTTTTGGTTGAAAATTGAACAATTTGGTTGAAGATTGTCTTTTTTTTTGAAAATTTTTGAAAGATTTGAAAGATTTGAGGGCAATTTTTTTTTTAATTTGCAAAGATTTTTCAAAATGTTAACAATAATTCGAGTCAGTTTAGAACATGCTTGTTTTTACAACTTTTAAAGGTCCTAAAAATCTTTCAAACTGAATCAATTTTTTCCTAAAATTTTGCAAAATCCTGAAAAATAAAAAAATTATACTTTTTCGACATAAAAGAAATCATCAAAAATCTTTCTGAATTTTTTTCAAGAATCTTACGAAAATTATTTTTCTATAACCTCAAAAGCAAATGAACAAATAAACCTAAAAAAGAAATATTCATTCAAAATTTGTATTTTGTATTCAAAAACATTCATCCCCTTAAATTATAATTTGAGTGGAATTTTTGTTCTTTCTTGACTGAAAAACCTTTCTCGGTTTCAAGTTAATAAAAAAATTTCTTTAAAATCCTGGAAAAATGTAAACAAATTTCTATTTTGAAAATAAATTTTAAGAGAAAATTGACAAAAAATTTTAAAACAAAATTTTTTAATATTGCAAGATTACAACATTTTAGAAAAAATTCGAATAATTTTAAAAGATCTTTAAAATTAAAAAAAAAAAAAAAAAAAAAAATGATTTTTTAAATAGATTTCAAAATATTGTTAACAAAATATGGTTTTTGAAGATTTCGAAATAAGATTTTGAAGCTTTTTAAGGATTTTGAAACGTTTAAAGATAATAAAAAAATGTTCTTCAGATTCCTAGGAACATTTGAAATGATTTTTTATTCAGAGGAATTAATTTAAAAAACTTCTTTGTTAAAAAATGATATTTTCGAGTTAAAAATTCAACCGTTTTGTAGACAATTCGTCCTTTTAGCTTTAAAATTTAACCGTTTTGTTGAAAATTAATTTATTTTATTGAAAAATCGTGTTTTTTAGTAGAACATTCTTCTTGCTGGATAATTCATCATTTTGGTTGGAAAATTAACTTTTTGGTTAAAAATTTAACATTTTTAGTTTAAAATTCAACTACCTGGTTGGAAGTTGAAAAAATTCGTTAAAAATTCATTTTTTTAAGATTCACCTTCTTGGTTGAAAATTTAACTATTCCATTTTCAGAAAATTAATCTTCCGGGTTAAAAAATTATCTTTGGAGTTGAACTCTATTATCGAAAATTCATTTTTTTATGATTCATCATTTTATTTAAGAATTAAATTTTTTAACTAATAATGTATCCATTCCATTTGTGGTTAAAAATTATATTTTTGGTTGAAAAATGATCTTTTCTGCTTAAAAATTCATGTATTTAATCAAAAATTCTCCTTTTTTGGTCGAAAATTAATATTAGTCGTTGAAAAATCATCCTTTTTGGTTAAAAACGCAACTGTTTGGTTCTAAAATAATATGGTTTAGTTGACGATTTAAGAATTTGGTACAAAATTAAACTATTCG